>JAHBMJ010001399.1:0-2500 GCA_018398765.1 Chromera velia
TCTCTCTCTCTCTCTGAGACTCTCTCTCTTTCTCTGTCTCTCTCTCTCTCTCTGTCTCTCTCTCTCTCTCTGTCTCTCTCTCTCTCTCTCTCGCTCACGCTCACGCTCACAAACACGTGTGTAGTGTGTATTTGCACGAGTGTGTATGCACCAGGTGTTCATTTTATGTACGATTTCATGTGCAACCCATCAAATTGGCCTTCCTTCGGACTTTTGTATGTGCAGGCAAAAGGAAGTCTGAGTACTGGCAGGTGGGGGCACGCAAAAGATCATCGTGCAGCATGTGGCTGCCGGGTTCTTCTAGGCAGGTGCTCACGGTTTGTTTTTAGATGATCTTTGTTGCTGTAATTTTATAAAAGGCATTCCTGAAAGTGCATGGTAGGAGTCATGAAGGACCCCTTACAATGGTGACAAGGCTCTCCGTGAGAACCCGTTCATACATGCATGTACCCCTCCAGGCGGTGCCCTCCGTGATGGTACCAGATCGAGGCGTTGAAGTTCGCGGACTTGGTGATTCCATGAGTCAGTCCTAGAGTCAGTCTATTGCCTGTCTGCCTATAGGTGCTCCTTATTAATACTGTGCATATGCCTGTATGTATGTATGAGTGTGTGTGTATGTGTGTGTGTGTGTGTGTGTGTGTGTGTGTATGTATGTGTGTGTGTATCTGTCTGTCTGTTTGTCTGTCTATTTGTTCATGTGTGCATAGAGAGAGTCACTGTGTGTGTGTGTATGAAAGAAATCGAACGCGATCGGAGGAAAGAGGCCATAGAGTGCGCTGAGGAAGAAAAAATGAAAGAAAGGCATAGAAAAAGGAAAGAAGGAAGGAAGAAAAGAAGGAAGGGAGAAAGAAATGAAAAAACAAAATAGATACAAAGATCAATCAAAAGAAAGAAAAAAAGAAAGAAAGAAAGGAAGGTCCCCCTGGAAGGAAGGAAGGAAGGATTCCGAAGGAAGGAAGGAAGGAAGGAAAGAAGGAGGGAAGGAGGGAAGAGGAGAAGAGGGGAAGAGGGGAAGAGGGGAACAGGGGAAGAGGGGAAGAGGGGAAGAGGGGAAGAGGGGAAGAGGGGAAGAGGGGAAGAGGAGAAGAGGGGAAGAGGGGAAGAGGGGAAGAGGGGAAGAAGGGAAGAGGGGAAGAGGGGAAGAAGGGAAGAGAGGAAGAGGATAAGGGGGTGAAATACCTTTAGCATAGGGGAGGGGGGGGGGGCTGTAACGCACGGCTTCGCCACACAGCAGTACGGCCCCCCTCCATGCCGTAAAAAAAGGCTGCCACACGGCAGAAAGATTTTTTCTAGTATACATTAGGCTTTCAACTCCTGGCTGGTAGAACAGGCACTCAATAGCACTCAACTGCCCCGCTCTCCTCTCTATTCCTCTCTCAGTATCTTTTTTAGCATCCATATATTGATGTTGACCTAGACGTTGACCCGTTGGCAAGAAGAAAGGGGGCCCGGGGGGCTACGCAAGGAGATGACGTTGAGACCGAGTTATATTATCTAGTATGTTATTTAATGGTCTACCGCGCGGCATGCCCTCTCCCCGTACTACGAGCCTGGACCGCGCTCTACGCAGCCCGGGGGGGGGTTCTTGCCAGCCGCATGGACCGGGACCCCCCTCCCTCGATATTACCCCCCTATGGAAGAGGGGAAGAAGGGAAGAGGAGAGAAAAGAAATTAACAAAATGAGGAAAATATGAAAGCATCGCCGAGATGGACGAGAAGTTGATGACGACCAACTGCATAGGCTTTATTAAGTGGATGTGGGAAAACTTTACTCAGACAAGCACTCAAGGGAGTCAGATCGAGCTCTCTCCCCTCAATGCAAGCATGCCCCCCCCCATCAACACTGCAGAGGCAGACGCTGCAACAACTCGCCAGCTCTTTCAATCCGCCTTTGGGAACCCCTCTGGTCGTGTTGGACTGTAAAAGCCTTAAGTACCAGAAGATCTGTGTGGAGTTTTTAACCATTAGGGGGGGTTAGAAGAAGCAGAAGACTGACATTAATTGACACACTCTGCCTCGAACGTACGTTGGTTCGAAAAGTTTTTGTGGTGTCGAGTTTGGGATGTCTACATTCATTGAAACATTCTGCATCAGAGAGGTTAAACTTTTCGTGAGTAGGCCTTAAGACATTCTGCCTCAGAGAGGCTTTCGTAAGGAAGGTTAGGGATTTTGCGTGGCCGTTGCCCTACTGGCCTTCTTTGGTATGTTGGCAGTGACTATGGAAATCTGGCTGGTGGTCTTTGGAGACCACCTTAAGATGAACTGCTTGAAAGTTCTGGTACCTCGCTTTTTTGTGGTACTGAGATTCCCTGCGATTCTTGCCGGAGCCTCAGTGTTTGACATTGCTTTCCCTGGAGGGAGATGGGAACTTTGACGACCAGCCTTGCGGAGACGGCAGCAAAGGTGTTTGAAGCCTTTACCATTTATTGGTTCCTCTTTTGAGGACTTCTTTGTGGCTATTCTGCCTTTTGAACACAAGGAGCAGATGGACCCGTCTCTC
>JAHBMJ010001399.1:10000-31196 GCA_018398765.1 Chromera velia
GCGCGTGGTCCGACTTGTAAGTGCCCCACAAGAGTGCATGCATTTCCGGGCCCGGCTGCGCGTGCGGAGGGGCCCGCATGCAAAGTGGTGATGCTGCATGGGCTTTTTAATTTTTTTGGAGACTGCAGCTCTAGTGGCAGAGATCGACGTTTGCGGGATCTTGTGTGGAGTCACTGACTTCACACGGGGGTAGCTGGTCTGGTAGAGGTACGACAGAGCAGGTAGAACGCATGTCTTGACACAAGCCGGGCTGTACATAGACCGAGGGACGGTACATGTGAGGCGCGACGAGACAGTCTTTGGGTGGAGAGCGTGCTGCTCTTTCACTCTCTGAAGAAAAACAACAGTCTCCTTTTCCGTTCCCTCCCCGATGAGCGCCCGATAAGAATTTGAGGAATTCGGTATCTGTGTCAGTGAGTAGATGGCGACGGCCTACCCACAGGGGGGGAGCTTCGGCTCCCAAAGAGGGGGCAATCTTTTCGCAAAGCAAGCAGGACCGCCGCCGGGTGGTGCACAATATCCCTCGTTGTATCCGTCCGTTCCCCCCCAACAGGATCAGTCAGGTGGCATGAAGAAAGGAGGGGGTTTTGGTAATGATGATGAAGTGATGGTAGAACAGAGCACGGTTGAGAACATCTTTGTGGTATCTGCTCTCATCGTCTTGTTATGCCTGATGTTCACACCAGTCTACCACGCCTCAATGCTACTGACCAGTTTTGCCTGGTTGAAGTTCTATGGGAATCCTCTCCCCATTGCAATGATCTGCGTTCTGGGGGGTATCCTCCTTTTCTTCACCTTTGCCATCATTATCATGTACAAGTGCGTCGCGGGTCGAAAGAAGCTGTTGGGAGACAGCAGCATCTTGATGATCGCCATGACCTTTGTGAGTTGCTTCGGTCTGGTGAACCTGATCTTCGGGATGCAAATCCTCAGCATGAGCGCCACCAAATACAACGACTTCACTTCTCGGTGTGGATCCACAGCAGATGTCAGTCGCCCCTCTCATTTTCCTTTCTCTGTTTTTTTTTTGCTGCTTACTTGGTCTCCAGTTCATTTCCCGCAGTTAGCGTCTCCCCCCCACTTCTGCCTGATTTCTGTCGACTCCGGCCAAACTCCTCCATCCATGCATCTGTGTGATTTCAGAGGACGTATCGCCACATTTTGCGGTTGACATTGTTGGACCTTTGAAAATTGTTCTTCTGTTCTGCAGACGACGAACTATCAAAATGCGTGGACCACGCTGTACGCTCTCCGTCAAACGACGGGGTGTGCAAACCAGCTGAGCGTGGAAAGCTGCACAGGCTTCGAGGCAACAGACGAGTCCAACTTCCTCAAGTCACTAGAGGAACATTACGCATGCTGGGGGTTTTGTTATCTGGCACCAGTACTGAACGGTTCCGCCATCAACACAATGCTTCTGCATTTGCCGTCTCTCTCCTTCCTCGAGGAAGAAGAACCAGAGACGGAGATGGGGGGAAGTTCGCTTTCCGGGGCCATCTCTTCACCCCGCAAAGCATCCGCGGGAGCGTCCAGCTCCCCCAACTCCCCTCCCTGTGCGCCAGCCAGTCTTGCAGACCAGTTCAGAAATCAACCCTGGCTGCTTCCCGCTTCCGAGTGGAACTCCCCCTTTTTCATTGGGCGGGCTGCCAGTCGTATTGCCTCCTGGATTGCAGAGGAGTGGTACAAAACAGACGCACAGGTGCCGTCTCTGGAGGGAGTCAGCCCCGGGCAGTTGTCTTCCCCCAGCGCAGTGAGGGTAGGGAGTGGGTCGCAGAGGAAGGGAAAGGGGGGGGCGTTGAAGGACTCCAGTGCCTTGATGCCTCCTCAGCCACCCCCGAAGTCCCCCCCGAAACCTGTATTCTCACCCCCCACGTTCCTTCAAATGAGCACGAACAGCACCGTCGCATCTGCGCCCCCTGTTCCCCTCCAGCGTGAGAGAGAACCCCCAGTCGTCGCATCTGTCCCTCTCAGTCCGTCCCTCAGTGGGACAGAGGGGGGGACAGAGGGGGGTAGCAACTTGAAGAGCAGCAGCTTCGTGTCGACACCTGCACACGCACACCCCGGGGGGCCCTCCGCCGTCTCCCATGTGAGTGCCGGTGTGGGTGTGAAGGCAACAACTGTACTGTCTGCAACTGCGCCCAAGTCTCTGTTCTCAACTAGAAACCCCTCGAATCAGTGCGGTTCGATGGTGGCAAATGAATTCAAAACTTTTGGAGAGGGGGTGGGGTCACACCTGTTCTACATGGGCATTTCCTTGATCTTCGTGGGTGTCCTTGCGGGCTTCCTGAAGATGCTGGCACTCTGCCGCACCCCGAAGGAATGAGGTGGGAAGAGGGGAGGGAGATTGGGGGGGNGGGGGGGGGGGGTGTCGCTTTTTCGGGGTCGGAAGTCAGTAAAGGGTGGGGTTGGGCTGTTGGTATGCCGTGATCATTCATTCTCTTCTCTTGATTCTGTCTCTTTCTGTGTCTCTGCCTCTCCCTTTTCTCGACTGCACGCGCGCAGTCACTGTAAGTAAACCCTCAACCACACAGACAGACCACGAAGCATAACGACCCTGCTGGCGTGGGTCCAGTACAGCTCGAAGGCAGACAAGCAAGCAAACAGTTTCCTCCCTCTTTACATTGATGCGAGAAAAGTCACTCGTCCGTCTGTGGGTCGTCTCTTTGGGATGTTCTCGTAGGCGGGAGTGGGATGAGAAGGTCGAGAATGAATGCATCAATCAGTTGGCTTGAGGACGTGTAAAGGAACTGTCGGTCCCTGCCTATCTTGTCTGTCTGGCGGACGGACTCTTCGACTCGTCTGTCTGTTTTCCCCTCATTTTCCTTCGTATCTTCCTGCGACTACACTCCTCCCTGTTTCTTCTCCTCTTGCTTTGCGATCGGCGCAAGAGTTTCTTTCTTTCTCTCGTTCTTTCTTACTTCCTTTCTTGCTGCTTTCTTTTTCTGCCTCTGCGTCTGATGAAGAGGGAACAGGAGGAAATGAGCGGAGGCTCGCGACTGGCGAGGAGGGGAAAAGAATAAAAGAGGGCAAGCTATGTTAAGTCCACACATTCACACACACACACACACACAGACACAAACACACACATTCAGTCAGTCACCTTCTACAGAGACGGCGAAAAGGGGAGAAGAGAGCAACCCAATCTTCAATCAATTGATGGACCTCTCTCACTCTTTTCCCCTCATTGACTGATCAATCGATCAGGCGTGTGGATTCAGCAGAGAGAGCAGGGAGGGCCGCGAAGACAGTGAACAGCGTGCGTGCTTTTTTGGGCGGGCAACGTAGTCGCAGATCGAAAGAAACGCTTGCAAATGCATACGCCGACGCGGGAAAGCTCTTTGGATCACTATTTCGATCATGCCGGCTGTGGAATGAATCGGCTCCAATGATCCCACTCAGATGTTGACGTGTGCATGTTGATCAACATCCTTCGGGGTCCCATTGAATTGTCGGTTGAGGCCCGAATTCAATCCAGCTTTGATAAAGCATGCAGTCACTTGATCCGGCTCGCTCGATCGGGAATACAGATCGGTCAATAAACAGAAGCCAGGCAGGTTGTACCTCGTCCATCTGGGACCATCCCTCCGATTCCCTCGTCCGTCCGCGTTCTACTTAGCTTTTCAGTATATTATTATTATCACTTCTTATCTAGGCCCTGCGGTCTATAAATAAAAAAATGATTTAAAAAAAGTTAATTTGATTGATTGATTCAAGTTGATTGATTGATTGATTGATTGGTTCTGTGCTACGCCTTCCCGCTACGTCAAGGTGTTTAGCAAGGTGTTTGATTTTTGTTCCATTATTATTTATTGAATAAACAATTAACTGTTTAAGAACACCTATAAGAACACTTGTTTTAGGATAGGATAGGATTTATGTTTCGGGTCACCCCGTGGTCCACTGCTGGGCCTCGACTTGCACCGTTGATTCATTGATTGATGGATATGTTCCGCCCTAGGGCCTTCCCGCTATATCTATTTGTCGCCAGAGCTAGCAGGGCGGGGCGTTCCCCAGCCTAAGCTGAGGTATCTGACCCCACCCCCGGGGCCTGCCAGAGTCTGGTAGTCTGTTGCCCTGCATGGCCGCTGCTGTATGATTGTTCGTTGTTCGAGCTACGGCTCTGGATCCGTGTTGGCTTTCCAGCTTGAAAATCGATCTGAAACGGCATGCAATTTGGGCTTCCTCGATCTTCTTATTCGCTTTATCAATCTTCTTCTGCGGCTCCCTCCTTCCCTACCCTAACGCTCCTTCGGTCGTCTTTAAGTTATCAATCTTCTCCTCATATTTTTTTGTTAGTCTCTCGATCGCCAGCTGCCTTCCGGTGATTTCTGCATGTCTGGCCACCAGAGCGTCTCCCTCTATGTGTCCATACCGTCCTCGACACTCCTCAAACACCCTCCGTCTGAATAACGCCCATCCCAAAGACTCATCCACTGCGGCATGACATTTATTCATACAACAGAGTTGTCCCTTTTTCTCTCTTCTCTGTTGAGCCCCTCTCTTTCTGTGGCTGCTTTTCTGGCTCTTTCTTCCATCTTGTTGTTCCATTTCTCTTCTATCTTCCTGAATATCTCTGCTCTCTCTCTCTGTCAAAAACAGGACATTCTGTCACCAGATGGATTTCATCTTCCACCACCTCGATTCCCAACCACCCTCGACAGAACTGGCACGTCCTTTTCTGTAACGGCACCTTCTCTCCCCCCCTTACCAGAATTTTTCTCTGAGTCGCAGCCACAACCCTGTCTCCCACCTTGCATACTGCTCTCCTCCTGTGTTCCGATCGCGGAGCCACTCTCATATAGCAAAAAGGGGCTCTCTGCTTTGTCCCTTCTGTCCGGCCACCTTATGGCGTCCAGACAGAAGGTAAAGCGAGGATAAGAACCTTAGGAAGAATCTGATCTAGAAGAGGAATGTGAGTAACACTCAGTCAGGCAACAGTTTACAGAAAGTTTATCTCTAGAGCGATCTGGAATTTCAATCAGCTAGGTTCATTCTATCATTGCACAATTTCTACTTATGCTCCCCTCTGTTCCTCTCTCTCAGAGTCTCAGACTCCCGATCTATGACAAACAGACATCAGACTCAAACGATGCTATCCATTGCTCGAGTGACATGTTGCATGCTTAAATACGAAGGTCAGACTCGATTTCAATGACTTTAATCGACGTGCGTGACACGTACGAAGCAAAGCGCGGCGGCGGAATGTGGCGCGGCACGCTGGCTCACTCAGTCACGGCGCATGCGAAGGCTCAAAGGGCGGCGCTACAGGGTAGGACTCCACAGATCCCCCCCGGCCACGGACAGGAAAATCGCGTCCTCGCGATCAACAAATGAAGAGACCAAGCATGAGCTTCAATGCCCAAAGTGGATCTCATCCAAGTCGCCGTAGACATTGTCAGAGCTTCAAAAACTTCATCTCAATGGCATTCGTGTCAAAATATTCAAGGCGCCACGTACATCAGAACAATCTCAAAGCGCCACGATGTGTGAGGCGTGCTCGCAAATCCAAGATCACCCAGAGATAGGCACATGATGCAGATACTGGTGGCACCAATAAAAGCACCTGTTCAGCGCCTGTGTATCATGTCGTTGACCGGAAGACTCGATCGGAGTCATGGGTTCCCAGCATCAGCTAGTTCAGGAGCACGGCGGCCGACGTGTGCATCCAACTCGGCGTCATCGAATTGTTAACAGCTGCAAAGGGATGTAGAGAAAAAAAAAGGGTGCAGCTACACACTGCTCCACTCATGGCTTTCTGAAAGCCTGTTTGCATGTCGGCCATCCTCGTTCTCACTAAGCTACCATGCCAAACCAAGTAACTTTAGAACACTCTGTCACGACCTCACTCCTCGAGATACATTGCTCTGATTCTTCAATCGTTTGCTTCATGAGCAGCCATCACCAGCTTCAAATCCTTCCACCTTCTCACTGTTAGTTGAGAGGAACGGTGCAACCGGGGTTTACCAACTCATCACAGGGGAACCCGGCCATGCGGCAGTAGTCACACACTTGACTTTTCGTACTTCAGGTCTGCCGTTCCCTCAGGGGCATCAAATACATCCAATGCCTCCTGGCTCAACATGAAGATCGAAAGTGTAAGTCTTCTCAGCTTCTGACAGCGTGTCACTCTGCAGCAAAAAGAACTCTCTCAGCTCTGCTCTTTTGGAGGGAAGTCCCGACGACTTCATGTGCATGTGTACACAATAGATGGAGTGGTTGTAAGGCCGTGGCACACTCAGCCTCCTGCTAAGCGCCCATACCTTTCGCATCATTTCAATATAAAAGGATTATCGCACAAAGGTGCCAACCACCATGAATAAGTGCACACACCGCCTGACAGAGTCAAACCACATGCGGACAGTCGTTCATGTACAGACACGCACACAGCAAACAGCGAGTCAACACCGGACATACACACGCCGGTTCCGATCGATCAGGTACAGAACTAGTCATACACTCACAGAACAGCAAGCAAAAGAAGCAATCTACTTGCCGTTTCATTTGCGATATACTCGTAGACGGCAATCTCCGTGAGACGGAGTCACTCGAAAGTTCAAGCAACACCAACCAACATCTCCACGATCGGTTCCATGCATGCAGAGGTCTCCGATCCACTTCTCCAATCAGGAACGCCACCCCAAGTTCCCAGTCCACCACGATGATCTCAAAAAGAGGGCTCCGGGCAGCTTGGGACGTAAGGGAACGCTGAATTCCCCTACTCACGGTCTTTGCCTGACCGTACCCGTATCGTTGCAATCGGCTTTCAACTGTTGCGCAAAAGGAAGATCTGATCTCCATCACAGAAGGTACACGAAAGTCGATACTCATCGAGCTGAGCGTTCACCACAATGTTTTATCCCTTCTGTCCGGCCACCTTATGGCGTCCAGACAGAAGATAAAGTGAGGATAAGAACCTTAGGAAGAATCTAATCTAGAAGAGGAACATGAACAACACTCAGTCAGGCAACAGTTTACAGAAAGTTTATCTCTAGAGCGATCTGGGATTTCAATCAGCTAGGTTCATTCTATCATTGCACAATTTCTACTTATGCTCCCCTCTGTTCCTCTCTTTCAGAGTCTCAAACTCCCGATCTATGACAAACAGACATCAGACTCAAACGATGCTATCCATTGCTCGAGTGACATATTGCATGCTTGAATACGAAGGTCAGACTCGATTTCAATGACTTTAATCGACGTGCGTGACACGTACGAAGCAAAGCGCGGCGGCGGAATGTGGCGCGGCACGCTGGCTCACTCAGTCACGGCGCATGCGAAGGCTCAAAGGGCGGCGCTACAGGGTAGGACTCCACATGTCCCTATTCTCTCTCTGTCTGTTTTCATTGTCAAGCCAACCTTTCTACCTGCTCTATCTTTAAACAAAGAAAGGTGGAGACGGTTTCCGTTTGAGACCTTTCTGTACACGTCAGCCATCATTACTCCTGTTAGTTCTGCCTTCTCCTGACTGCTCTTCTCTCTTATGTTTCTTTCTATTCTATGTGCAAACGCCTTTCTCTTTTTCTCGTCTAGCTCATTTTTTGTTCTCTTCAGCAGCCATCTCTCTATCCCGTCCACCCTTTTGTTGACTACCTGTGTTCCTCTCTGCCATGCGCTTCCTTTTAGTCTTTTTTTTGCAAAAGGGTGCATTCCTCTGTCTGTGTAGAGTGCCTATGCATATTGCTTCAGATGAGGGAAAAGATGAAAAGGATGCATTCCTCCCCCCCCCCCATTTCGTTCTCTACCCCCTCTCTCAGGTATATAAGGATTGTCTGCCCTACCGCTTCGTTTTTTTTCTCCTTTAAAGTCTTCCTTGCCTACTGGATCGTTCTAAAAGCCACTTTGAGATCGATTGGAATGAAATCTCCTTCCATCATCAGGGTATCACAATTTTCTTTCTTTCTCAAACGCAAAACAAACCTGACAAATCTTTTTTACTTCTCGTCGAATTCTGCATACACGCGCTATCTGGGCATGTATAGATTTCACATCCATACAACCATACGGCGCGCACTGTCTGTTTAAATATATTGAAGCAATCAGCGGGTGGAATCCCTCCCTCTCTTCCGATCTTCCCCATCAGTCCCTGCATGCATGCATCTCTCTGCTTTGATTAACCGCGCCTCCATCATGGTCTCTAGGTTGCAGTCGGTGGATAGGACTAGTCCTAGGTAGGGTTGCTCTCTTGCTTCTTTCATCACTATCTCCCCCAGTCTAACTTCTTCTTTCTCTCTTGATACGATGCGGCCAAACCGGACCAATCTCGACTTATCAGAAAATAGAAGACGGAGAGGTTTTGCAAAGGCTACAAGGTTCGAAAGAAGAAGGTTCAACTATCTATCCGAGGATTCGAGGAGTATTGTGTTATCTGCAAACAGGGGGGCAAGGAAATCGACCTACCTCCCATTTTCTCCTGCCGGCACCTTTTACCTCTGTCTATCGGTCTATCATCTCTGTCCTCTCCTCTTTCCTACTTCCTCTGGCAAGTCATATATGTACACAGAGTAAATGGAAGGGCCACTCGGGCCTCCTTGCTTAAGTCCCTTGTCTTCCGGGTACCACACGCTCGTTCTCTTCACCCGTGCCCTCACTTTTTCCAGAGAGGCCTCAACCCATCTGATCAGACCTTCTTCCACCCCTGCCTTTCTCAATTTCTCTTTCAACTTTTCCAGCCTCACTTCGTCGAAAGCCCGTGTGAACACTGTGAAGTCAACAAAGGCAACACTTCAGCAATAATAAACAGCAAAAGAAAAATTGCATCGCATGTGCCTGCTTTTTTCTTGTATGCAAACTGCTATGACGTCTGTCTAGCTTCCTTCTCCACCTTCGTTCTCATGATCATGTCCCCCCATTTTGTATCTGCTACCACCAGGTGCACTCCCTTCCATCCCCCAAGCAGTGCAAATGACTTACTCAGTTTTGGAAGAGCCGTCACTGGCAAGTCATTCCACCCTTTCGGCTACCAGCCGAAACGATATGCAACATTAATTAGCAAAACATACAAAAATACTAGCTCAGTCAATTTTTCTATCGTTCTCAGTATTTCTGGGGGCATTCCGTCCTTCCCAGCGGCCTTTCTGGGGTTACCTGCTCTTTTTATTGCCTTCCTTACCTCCGTCTCCTCTGCTATATGCCATCCTTTCTCCTTAATCGCTCTATTCACTGTCGTTTTTCCTTCTCGTTCCCTCTTTCTCTCTTCTTTCTCTTCCTTTGGCAGCTCGTACATTTGTTTAAAACCTTCTGCTACTCTAGCTGCTACTTGGTGGATACTGCTGGGTTGTCATGCTGTCTTTTGTTTTTCTTGGTGCTGCCCTCCTGTCTTCCTCACCGAGTCTCCTCCACACCTTCCAGCAGCCTCTTTCATTTATTTTAGCTCTTATGTTCTCCACCTTTCTCTTTTCTGCCTTCCGTTGCTTTTTTGTCACCGCGTTTCTCAGTGCTCTCTCTATCATGACTAACTGTTTTCTCCTCTCCTCGTATGCTTCTCTCAATCTTTCTCCTTCCTGAGCGGAGGTGCTGCTCTCCTTTTCTCGTTTATCCCTCTGCTCTCTTTCTGCTTTCAGGCCTCTGATTTCCTCTCTTACTTTTCTTTCTATTCTTCTAAGTTTTCTTATTTGCTTTCTTCCTTCCCTTCTTAGCGCTTCTGCTGTCTTTTCTCTCCTCTCCCTTTTTCTTTGTTCTTTCTTCTCCTTCCTTATTCTCCACATAAAGGTTTTCTCTCAGATGTGTTAGAATTTCTGGTATGTTTTGTCGAGCAAGTCTTTCTTTATTTCTTCTCCCTCTTCCATATCCATTGCTTTCTGAAAGACCTCACTCACTTTTTCCTCCTTCACTCTTTTCTGAAGCTCTTAGAGGTACCTCTCTTCTCCTTCCTTTGTGAGCGTTCCCTTCCATCTTGGCTTGATTTAATCTTCTCTTTTCTTATTTTTCTTTCTCTTTTCCCTCTTTTTTATCTTTCTTCACCTATCTTTTCTTCTTTTCTTTTTGTTCTATTCTTAGTTGGCTTCGTTTTCTTCCTCGTTTCCTCTTCTCTCACCGCTCACATTCTCTCTTTCTAGCTTCTTCCCTCAGGACTAATCTAAGAGCTGAATGGTCTGACCGAGCTGAGCATACACAAAATACAGAAAAAAGAAGAACAGATGGCAGAAACACAGGAGACATACATGCATAGTCGATCAAGGACCTCCCTCTGTCTCCCCCCCTGTCAAAGATAAACGATCCATCGAAGTTGAAGGCTACCTTCTCCCCCCTTTCTTCGACCGCACACCGCCTCAGTCCATTCAGAGAAACAATGCCCACCGTTTCACAAAAATGAATAAAAACCCTTCCTTTCATGTTCTCCGTCTCGTCTTCAGACTCCCTCTCCAGTCTGAAAACTTCCTCTCTCCTGCCTGTTTGTGCCAACTCTTCCCCTAGAATTAAGCTTCTCTCCCTCTTTTCCCTGTCCAAACTATCAGAGGAGTTTTCTTTCCAGTGCGGGCGTTGAAGTCCCCCATCATGCAGACCTTTGAGAATCTGCTTTCTCCTTTTCTTTCTCTCTCTGCTCTTTTCTCTTCAATTCTCTCTGCCAAATTGTTGAGGTATGTCTTATTTGTGTAGTTCGACTCAGAGTCTTTATGGGGGTCATACAAGCCAACGAAGAGCGGGAAGCCTGGTGCTTCTGCAAATACCGCTATCTCCATTGCTCTTTCTATTGTAAAGCCCAGCTCTCTTGCCTTTCTGCTCATCAACACCATCACCCCCCCTGTTGTTATCACTTTTCTTCCTTCCCTTACTAATGGGAAATTCGTTCTTTATAGTCTTCCTCCATTCACACTGCACACAGTGACTGTCCTCTCTGTTCTAGTTTCATTCATAAAAAGGATGTTAGCTCCTTTTGTTTCTTCTATGAAAAGCGGGCTTTGCACCAAATTCTCCGTTCTTCCTCTTACGTTCAGAGCCCACATCTCTACTCCTTTGTCTTTCTTGTTTTGTTTGCTTTTCCTGTTCGTCACGAGGGAAGACGAAAAAAAAAATGGAAGAAGAGGAAGACGAAGAAGAGGAAGAAGAGGAAGAAGAGGAAGAAGAAGAAAAAGAAGAAGAAGAAGAAGAAGAAGGAGAAGAAAAAGAAGAAGGAGAAGAAGAAGAAAAAGAAGAAGAGGAAATAGGAGGAGGAGAAGAAGAGGAGGAGGAGGGAGAAGAAGAAGAAAAAGAAGAAGAAGAAGAAGAAGAAGAAGAAGAAAAAGAAGAAGAAATCTTCCGGCGGTCTGGCCTCTTCCCACCCCTCCCTCCCCGCACTCTTTCTTTCCCCCGCCAGTGCCGGGGAAAGAGGAACAAAAACAAAGAGACTCAGAGGAAAAAGAAAAACAAGAAAAAGATCTAGAAGAAGTAGTGAAGCTGTAAGGAGATGGACCTGGTAGGGGATAATGAGGCAAAGAAGCTCAAACGGAATAGGAAAGAGAAGAACATACACATGAACACATGTTGGCATGCATTTGTTCATCTTTGTGAATTAAACTATTCTCCTTCTCTGATGAGCCTTCAATTTTTGAGGAGAAAGAGAAGCCAAACCAGGGTCCGTCTTGCTCGGATGTGTTGATCGAGAATGGATGTATGCTGCAGAAACATCTGGGATGTTCGAGGGTGTTTTCTGGTTCTTTCTTTCTGGGAGGGCCATAATCTACATCCCAAGAGTCTAACTGAAAGGGAATAAAATCGTTTTTTTCTTTTTTGTCCTTCCTTGGACTCTCTTTCCCTCCTCTCCTCTTCCTAACAAAAATCCTCTACCTTTTCTCACTTGGTTTCTCTCCGTCTTCCCTACAGGTAGATTGGTCTTTTCTCTATTCGGAGTTGCCCTGTTCTTCTCTGTGCACTTACCTTCACATCGTTCTACACACAAAGGAGGGTACAAAGGGGGGGGAACACACTGGTCTACATTTTTTTTCAGTGAGTATGAAAGAGAGTTGGAGGGTAGCGAGGAACATGGCCGAGGCTCGTCTAATCGACACACCTGTATAGGGACTGCCCCTTGCAAAGCAGTCCCACTCCCTCCCCCTTGCATCAGCTCGGGGTCTCCAGTGAGCTTCTCCTCCCTGCGCTTAGGCCGGCCAAGCTAATTTGTAGAGGAAAAAGAGTCTCGACTATTCGGAGCGGAAGAATAAAAATTTCTACATATTTTTTTTGAAAGAGTGTGCAACTCATTGGGGGCTCCACAGGTGGTCTCATGATTTGGTGTGCCTCCTTCCATCTCCTCCCTTTCCTCACTCAGTGCCCAAAACTTGTTCTTTCTTAAAACATCGGACTCAGATGGAGCCTTTCTGGTATACTTTCTCTTTGTCCTCTGTCTCTCGATTTTTCTCAGTTCTTCCCCGAGCCCCATCTTTTCTACCTTCTCTATCGTGTCTCTCACTGTCCACTCGATTATCTCTGCCTCTAACAACTTCACCCAGGTATTTTTCTTGAGGTCCAGGTATTTTTGTTCAAATTTTTTAATCTTATTCATCCCAGATGTAATGAGCTTACGCATAACTCATGGAATGTTGTTTGTCGATCAGCATTTGTCAGCCATGTCAAGCCCCTTCAACCTCCCTGAACCTCAGTACCACTTGAAAAAATATAATCAAGATCATCTCTATCTGCGGCATCTTTTTTCAAGAGACCGTTCACAGCTGCGGCATAGATAGTTAAGACACCGTCCAGATATGCGGCTTTGGCTTTCAAGACACCATAAATGATCCGCGCCTGCGGCGCGGACTTTCAAGCTTATCCAAAAATGCAGCCTGAACTTTTAAGTGCTAGGTCAAGTGGTAGTTTGGTTCAGGGAGGTTGCCCTTTCATAATGGACGCCGTGCCCTATATAGGCCTTGCCCTTGCTAGCCTTTGCATATAGGCCCTTGCCGGCATTTTGCTAAAACATATGCTAATATATGCTTTAAAAAAATATTATGACATCCTAAAACCATGCTTCAATCTACAGGCTTCTCTATTCAGAGACTCTTCCCTGCTTCTGATTTTTTTTTATCATGCAGGGCGGCTTTGCAGGCTGCAATTTATGAAGCCTGGTCGTGTAAATGCGGAGGCCTCTCTCTGAAAGTAAAATCAGTAAATGCAAAGATCGAAACTTTTTTTAACCGTGCTAGGGGGCCATCGCAGGGCGGCTGGCTGCGGCTCGGGCGGGGCGCCGCAGGGTCCGGCAACGACGCCTGGCGTGAGACGGCGAGACGGCATCGTGGAGTATGAAATTTCCCGTCTCAGTTTGACTGTTTGAGCTTGCACTGTTGCTCGCCTCGATCTACTTGCATCGATCGCAATGACGTGCAGCTATGTGCAGCTTGGGCAGACGTACTGCCACTAGCTGAGTCAAAAACTCAAAAATCGCCTCACTTGATCGAGGTACACAGATCCTCTGATAAGCGCTCGATCGAGGCGTCTTTGAGCTCTCAGGTATTTCAGATCAAATCGAGACAAAGAATCTTCTCCGTGTGCTTTCTCTGCTGTGTCCTTTCTTCGCGGTACCTGCATGTATCAGGATGAGCGACGGCGCCCCGTATAATTATTCTGCGGCGACAAGCACAGAGTCGCTGGTATTCATCGCAGAAAGGCCGTCTTATGACAAGGATCGCGAATCCAAAGGCGCAGCATCAGCTGAGTCAATCCCTGCGTGGGTGTCTTTCATGAAAGAGCACGGGATCCGCAGAGTCTTCAGTGCGCTCGGAGACGATGAGGTCGAATGGTACCCGATCGACATCGATGCCGAGATGGTACGCAGCTTTGGAGAGGGAAAATACGTTCGGTCCTCTGTGTATGCCGACGGTGCCTTCGAAAAGGCGCTAGCTCTGGTGAAGGGAGCGATCGAGTCGAAGGAGCCCGTGGTGATTCACTGTTCGGGTGGAGGGGGGCGTGCCTCAGTGGTTGCGGCAGCCTGCCTGGCCGCCTCGCGAGGGATGACCCCGGAAGCTGCCGCCGCAGGCATAATGGAGAAAGCGGAAGCTGCGGGTGCGAGGCGGCGAGTTGACGTCACCACAGTACAACGCTTCATGGCGAGGGGGACTCTGAAGCCATAGGGATGGCAGGGGAGCTCAGCCGGGTGAAGTGGAGAGAGCACGCTGATAGATAGAGAGAGACACAGACTCGGGGCGATATGATAGAGGGACTGTCTTGCACTTTTGCTCCTGAGACATGACGTGCGTGGCTGGCGTGTGTGCGGTTGTCCTCTGTTGCTTGCACAGGACCGGGAATCTCCGTTTGTGACATTCGGCCTATGATTCAGGTATTGTCAGATGTTCAGGATTGGGAAGGCTCGAGCTTTCGATGTTGTCTTTTCAGCGTGCGATGAGAAAAGAAACTGCGGTTGACTAAGAATGTGGTCCGGGAGGGAAAGGAGTGTGTCTGAAGGACTTTCCAAGCGGCTGAGGTGAAGGAGTGCGATTGGAGTATGTGACTGAAAGAGTGCGGCTGATCGGCGCAAAAAGGGAAAGCATGCGGTTGAGGAAAATGTGTGGTAGAGACGGACGAACGCGCAGCAATGGAGCACCCGAAGCTCGCGTTCACTGATGAATCAGAGTTGCTTGTCTCTGTGAGCACGAATGCGGCTGCGCGAGGGTGTGTGCGTTGCATGATGAATGGAAAGAATTTGTGTGAGACAGACCTAAGGCTTTGTGACGGTAGTTTGATGGAGATGAACGAAGACTGACTGAAAACGATTCTTTCCATGCATCTTCTCAATGTCTCGATCTCTCTTGCAATCTCTCTCTGTCTCTGTCTCTGACACACTGATACACGCTGACTGTTCGTGTCTCTCTCACCCTCCTTGATTGGATTTCGTGCATTGAGCTTTGGTGGCTGGTTTCTTGAGGTCTGTGGATCGGTTGTTCCCATACAAACGATCGCGCACAAATGTTCTTTGAGTGGGGGCAGATGAAACGTGCATGGCTTTGCGGTGCAAAGGCATCCATTGGCCTCCATTCGGGAACCGATGCTGTTGATGCGGTGAGTGACCATGCCTTGCGGGGCTGCGTAAATAGAATGAGCGCGCGCGTCGTCCAATCATGACACTGTGTCTTCCCTGAAATCGGCCGTTGCATCTGAGTTGCATTAGCTTCTGTGCCTATAGTTCTGTGCGCGTGTGTCGAAAGGGATTCTGTCGACGTAAAGGCTACGGTAAAGCTAGACGTAAAGGTTCATCGCCAGGCAAACGGGGTTTTTCCAAATTTTTAGTATAGCTACTAAGTATACGTATATACTATATAGTACATTTAGTAGACCATGTAGGCATGCAGGTCCCTAGCAGATCGACCTAGCCTCCTGAGAATATATATATGCGGCCCGGCCGGTACGTTATGTTGGTCCATTGTTGGATAAATCTCCAACTGGATGTGTTAACTTATTATAGTCTTATATATACGTATTCTGGTAGGGTATGTACTACTATAGTAAATATATAAAGTAATTAGAATTATAGAATTTACTATACTAAGTTTAGAAGTTTAAATGAAAATTAAATTTTGTAAGGAGCTTAATTCAGTTTTATGAGTTTAATTTGAGTTTCCTAGTTATATAGTTTCCTATCGTTTAGGGCTGGGAAAAGGTTCATTGAGAAAAGGTTCAAATCTGAAAAAGTGAACCTGTTGAACCTGTTTTGAACCTGTTTTAAACCTGTTTTGGAGGCCAGACGCGTGGCCACTGGCACAAGGCCAGCCAGGCCCGCGCCGCCCGCGGCCGATATGGGTGAAATAAGGAGCCGGAGCCGCGCGCACAGTAACTGTTCCCAGCCGGTTCAATCTATTATGTCGGACAGACGCATGTCAGCATATGTCAGCATCATATGTCAGCATGAAAACTCATGCTGACGGTTGCAAAAATGAAGAAGTACACTGTACACGTGACTTACCAAGTTTTCTACTTACAAAGCCCCACATCAAAACAGACAGTCTCCACTGAAGGAATGAGGAAGTATAGAGTTTGTTTGACAGCAGTCTGCATGACAGTGTAATTGACAATATCTTTTTGGAGGGGCTGCTTCAGACTCGTGCCGGCAGCAGTCCCTCTGCTTGCTTCCGCTACTGCCGTCTCCAGATCTTTTTTTTTGAACTCCCAGCTACAAGAAGGCTACCCATGGGTCTGACCTCTTTCACTGTACAACCCTTTTTCATTCTCTTTATTGAAAAAAATTCCAAGCAAGTGGAGGGGGGGCTGCCGCTGCGGGGGGGGAGGAGGGGAAGGCCCCTCCTAGGGCCCCTCCCGCCATTCTGCAGAGCTACCAGCACCCTAAGAGGGGTGATGTGTTAATATTCCGCTGCGGGCCAAACGCCCTCTTTGTTGGTATGCAGGGAAAGCTTGAGATTGTGTGCACCTTTTCTAAGAGGGGGGTTCCAACGATAACGGTACGATGGTTAGAAATTTCATACATGGGGACTGAGTATAACACCGGGTAGGCTCCGAAGTGGATGAGAGGGGGGTTGAACAAGAATGTTGCTCCTCATGCGAAGTACAAAGCAAGTGACACAATATTGCCAATTCATATGATCGAGTGCACTGATGAATATTCGAAAACAGAGTTTCAATCCGATTTTATGTGGCAAAAGGTTGGAATGAATGTAAACCCAGATGTTTGGGTGCCACCCGCGGTAGCTAGGAGCGGTGGGGGCCATGGGGGGGAGCAGGGGGGGGGGGCAACAGGCCGGGCCGGGAGCAGCAGGTCAAAGAGGCGGCGGTGCACGAAGAGGGAGGGGGGGAGCAGGGGCCGCGGGGCAACCGGTGAGCAGATGAAAGAAAGAAAGAAACGCTGTGACGATCTTATGTTAACTAAATTGTCATGATTAATACGATCATATATTAAATTTAATTATGGCATTTTCCAATTTTTTCAAGCTTTTTTGATTACTAATTTTCGACCATAAACAGTGAATAACTTGAGACTAATACCTAATGTGAGCATAAATATTGATTTAAACTATTTAAAAACACTACTAAGGCATAGATTCTATAATAAAACGTTCTAAAAATGCATTAAAGCCTAATTTAAAAACATAAGATAATATAAAAAAATGAGGTTTCTATTAATTAAAAGTGAACCTGTTTTTGAACCTGTTTTTAAACCTGATTCAGGTTCATTACTTCGAAGTGAACCTTGAACCTTGAACCTTAAACCTTTTCCTAGCACTACTATCGTTAATGTTTTTTAGGGTTAGACTTGTTTTCGCCTAAGTTTTCGCCCATAACCACCTATACTAGCGTCATATATAGTCTCACGGTCTAACAGAGTCTGGGGGTCAGAGAGTATATCTATAGGGGTATATTAGATTACTAATGGTAAAATTTTATCATATAACTGTTATAATTAATTACTCTACTGATCAGGGTTAAGTTAGAGTAACTGAGAGAAACTTAGAGTAACTTAGATCGAGTAAAGGTTGTAAGGCTCACAACTTCGAGTCACAAGCAATCGCAAGATGCAGAATGTAAAGAAGAAGTAGTTTTTCCCCCCTCGTACCCTGAATCTCCACAACAAGGTCAAGTTACTTCCATTTTGTTTTCACTCTCTCAAAGTATGCCCTGGCTGCCCGCTTCCTTCTGTGTAACCACTGGCAGCTCAAAACCAGGTCCTCAAGGATTCATTCCAAATACCCACGTTTTCCTTAAAGCGCTCGTTTTCAATCCGAAAGTAGGTCTTAGCGGTGTTAAACCCGCCCCAACGTCGCACCCACCGAGCCGTGTGTCAGTAGAAGTTTGTCTTCGGAACTGCCCAGCGATAGCTGTCTGCAAAGAACACAGTCCAGAGCTCCACAGCAAATTCAAGATCCCTGAGATGTCCTTCGTCAATCGATCGTCCAAGGATCTCGAGGATCGTCGCATGTAGAGCAAAAGACGCGGCCAGTGCCCACCCCTCTGTGATGAGGTGGCCGTGCTCCTTCCTCACGTAGTCCAAAACGATGGGGAAGAGGTGCAGGCAGTCAGCTGCGCCCAGGTACACAGAAGTGCCCTGGATGTAGATCTCAGTCACCCACTGATTGCGTGGAAGACCAGCGGGCTCCCACGTGGAGGAAGAGGACAGGAACAAAAACTGGTGCATCTCTGCATCTCTCATCGTCAGAGAGCTCTTGAAGAATCAGACAGACCTTCAGGAACGTCACTGCAAAGACCGGCACGGAGCCCTTCCGGTCCCTTCGTCACTTGCAGCATGAAGGGCGAGGGTGCGACTCGAGTCGTCAGGTAGCTGGGAGGGAGCAACCGTGGCTGCGGTGCGTGTCGAGTCTCTTCTCCCTTCTCGACAGCCGATTTCGTCCTTTCGCATTCCTCTTCCTTCCTTCCTTCCTTCCTCTTTTTCTTTGATGGCACGGCCTCGGGTGGTTGCCTCTCGAGGAACTCGTCGATCTTCCGGCAGCGCCTGAAGAGGTCAAACCGAGTCGCCACGACCCGTGTGCACTTCCAGGCAATCACAGCGAGCGTGGATGACACCTGGAAGTAAAGCGCCCCCCTGCTCATGCGGCTGCTCACGTTATTGAACCCATGGAAGGAGAGCGCGAGAATCACAATCTCGGTGAGGGAGAGAAGGAAGGAGAGGAGGAAGCGAACCCAGGATTTCTTGAAGGACTTCGGATTTACGAGCATCACCTGAAGAGAGAAAGACAAATGTCATGAATCAAAGAGAAACTGGGGGAAAATGTGCATGTGAGCGGAAGGCAGGCACGCATAAAGACAGACAAATGAATACAGAGTCCGACAGAACCGCAGACACCTGGACTCTCCACACAGGCAAACAGGCAGCCAAACAGACAGAAACAAAAACCGGTCTATTGCCTACGCCTGTTTCATCTTCTGGCAACTGTAAGTATACGCGCAAGAATCAGAGAAAGAGATGAAAGAACACAGCTAGGAAGATGGGACCCTGCTGAGGCGGATAAGTGCGTGCATGCCACTGCTGCATGGGGCACCAGCCTTCCTTTTTGACATCCATCCAACTTAATGAACGCCAAAACAAAGAGGACTTCAATGTGTAGAACAGGAGTAATGTCAACATTCAAGTTCCACACGCACAAGGCCACACCACAGGAGAGCGGGATGTGCTGTTCCTGCCTCTTGCAGTTTCCATCCATCTCTACACAGCCAAGCGGGCCAGCGGAAGACAACCAACCGAAACAAAAAAGTCCCCAGCGTCCAGATACCACCCCACTTGGGGGTCCAATAACTTTCTCGCGTGCTCCTCGCTCATCTGATACTGTGTCTGCTGCCTCATTTTCTCAATCATATTCAAATACACTGGTGTATTTCGGGGGTCAACAAACTTTCCAGAGCCAGCTTCGAAGGCGTCATACTCAACAACCTAAGCCTCCAACAAAAAAGGAGGAACGGAGACGTTAAAGAAAAGCCCTTCCTGAAGAGCCTGATGGTACCGATCGTCCCACTCGTTGATGCCGTCGTAGCTCTGCAGGATGCCATTCACGAAGACGGGACGAACAAAGTTTACTGGATTTAACGAGTTATTCCCATACCGGGGCCCGAACAGATGGAACTCCTGCACCCCCCACATTGAGGTGCGTGGAGGTTCTGGCCGCCCGTAGTCGGTCCAGCGATAGAGGCTGGCAAGTGTCAGTTGCACTCCCACTGCAACGTCCGAAGAGAAGTCGAAGAAGACGAGGCACACGAGAGCCCCGAGGAGGAGACGTCTGAAGTCAAGAGACGGCGCTGCAACGACGGGAGGCCTGCAGCAGACCCAGGTGGTCCACCAACACAAACATGAATCCTTCAAGGCTCCCCCAATACATCCCAAAACCAATCCCACGTGACTGCAGAAACGACAGAAGCTTCCACATTTTCCCTTTTTCTCTCCTTTGTCTTCATCCCCGTCCCCTTCTTTTTGTTCCCCCCCTTCCCCCGCGCCGTTATTAGAGGACTCCAGCGGGAAGTGCCACCATACTCTGTTGACCTCGTAGGTTTCTGACTGACCGAAAACAAGCCTCTCTTTCTTGCCCGTCTGCCCCTCTAAATCAACCCCCCAACGTACCCCAGAGGCTTCTGGTGTTTCTTTCACAACCCCATCCCCACCCCCCTGCGTGTCCTCACACCCCGGAGGACCCGAAACTTTCTTTTTCCACTCAAACCCGTCCGCAACAGCACGCACCCCCCTCAAATCGGGCAAGCTCTCTGCCTCTGTGCGGGTGAACCCACGAGGCAGGGAGCGTCGGACAAAAGCGGGCACACAGAAAAACGCACCAATCACAACATTCAACAGCTGCCGAAAGATTGGGGCCAATCGGGACCCCTCAAGATCGTTCATGGAGGCAAAAGAAAGACCTGAAATCACCGCCATAGCCAGCGCACCGCTAAAGAGGCCAAGCCAAGCAAAGCACTTGTCTGCGGTGCTCCTGAGGGGCAAGCAGAAGCACATCACCTGGGCGAACAGTGCTACTGCTTGAAGGGAGACCGTCACAGCACTGGCGGCCTCAAACAGCCCGGCATTGTCTCCACTATTGGACAGGCTGCTCAACAAGATCCCTACAGATCCAATCAGCGGAAGAAAAGTCCAAAAGAACAAAGAGAGCAATACAGAGGCAGGCAGGTCGTCTAGATGCAGGGCAAAGGGACGCTTGCGCCTCTTCAAATGGCTTTCGGCTTCAAATATCGGCATGTAACCGTGTGTCTTGGCCTTTGCCTGCCCGAATGGCTCAACTCTCAGGAAAAGGTAGCACTGCGATTCAGGGATGACGTCGCAGGTGCCATTCGCTTCTTTGGCTCTGCCCTCATCGTCGCTGATGCCACCCACCTCAGCCGTCTCCAGACCGTCTCCTCGAGTCTCAGCTGCAGCCTCAGCTTGCAACTGCCCCTCCCCCCCCTGAGCACCCAACCCTTCCATCACACCTCCTTTGCCCCTCTCCGTCCCTCTCGCACTCCCGCTCACACTCACATGTTCCCTCCTATCCCTATCACTGCCTACGGCTCCTTCTCTTCTTTCCCCGCCGCGCCGCGGTCGCTCAAGTCGACACACCGAACGGAACGCCCCCCCTCCCCACCGAGCACTAGTGACTTTTCTGTCACACTCATGATTATTTGTTCAACTCCGCCAGTATCTCAGACAAGGCTTGGGACAAACCACCAAGATATACGCCGTCTCCTTCCGATCACCGACCACACGTCGGCGATTCTCTGACTCACCGATTCCAGCAAGAACAGTTGAGGAGAGAAGCTGAGATGCATGAATAGACTCGAAACCTTCACTTTCGAT
>JAHBMJ010001400.1:0-2500 GCA_018398765.1 Chromera velia
AGTCGTCAAAGCTGATAAAAATCGGCATCGAGGGGGTAGAAGAGAGTGTGGCGAGGAGGGATCTGGTACAGTTCCTTGCTGACTGCGGGGTGGGCAACATTCTAGATGATGCGGACATCCAGGCCCTTGTGTTCGGGGTAGCGTTGGCCCTATGGAAAGGAAAGGGCGGCCAGGGCGGTGCTTGACTGGAGGATCGGGGTACGATTTTGGAGCGACCTAATCAAGGTCCCAGATGGAATTGCGAGATGCAGAGATGGCCTGCATTCGATCGTACATGCCGAAGTGGAATACGGTGGGAGTGAGAAGGAGAGTGAAAGGCGACTTTAGCTGGAGGTTCAAATCTGACTGCATGGACAGAGAGGTGACAGGGGGGGTTGGGGGAGATGGGGCTTTGAGGAGGTCGGAAAGGTTGGCTTCCGGACGTAGAGGTGTTTTGATCTGCTCGGACAAGCTGTCGGAATTCCTTGTGGTTAGGAGGAGGATTACGGTGGCGATGGTAAGCCGAGGAGGGACTGCGTTCTCCCGTGCTGCTTGTTTGTCTGCTGTGGGGGGGTTTGGGGGTGGGGGGGGGAGTCTATCTACCGGGAATGGGGGGGAGAGAGGTATAATCTCCGGCCCTACGAACACAGCAATCTTTATTTTCCGCTCGCTTCTGTTGTTGCTTCTCAGTAAGAAGAGAATGAGTGACAATCAGCTGAGGGCTTTGTCTGTTTGTGAGAACGATCTGTTGTCTATCTGTAGCCTGTTTCCCATTTGCGGGGTATTAGGGGTGGGGAGGGCGGTTTTTAATGCTAATGTGGACAGGTTGTGCGAATTGAAAGGGTGGTCCATCAGGAAGATTAAGGACACGAGAAGTAAAATGTTCCATTTGCCTCTGGCGGACTTCCCTCCTTTTTCTCGGTTTTATCGGTCAGTAATGAGGGAGTGGTGGAGGGAGGCCAGTATAGGAGGATCTTTGGGGGTGGTGGTTTTGCCAGCCCGTTTGTATAATCTACAGCAGGCACTTGACAATTCCTACTCTGTTTATGGGGGGGAGGGTGACGACGTAAATGGGGGGGGGGGGACTGAGGAATCTGTAGATGCGACGTGCACCGATGGTTCTGCGTGCCCATGTCGATCCCTTGGGATTATGTATGGTTTGGACTGCCTTGATGGACATGTCTGCTCTTTGCTCTCTCTTTCTCCTCGTCTCCGGTCTGCTCTCTCTCTTCCCTCGAATTTCTCCGCTACTTCTAAGCTATGGCCCAGGTATGGGGGGTGGAAAGGGGTGAGGAAGGGTTTGTTGTCTTTTTTGTCGTACGTGAATGCACTCAGGGGAGGTCTTGTGGGTCAAGGATGTAGGGGGCGTGTGTCTGTATCTGCTGCTGCATGGGCAGATCTACAATGTCATTGGCTCTTCATGTTAGAGGTGTATCGTTTAGGCCCCAAGTTGCCTGAGAAGGGGTCTGCGGTTGTGAAGGCGATGAAGGCTGCGCTTGTCATTACACCCGTAGATAGAGCTAAGGGCGACTTAGCCTTCCTCTGCCGTCGGATGTATATTGCGTGTATGTGTAGGGCCTTCTTTGCAGATGCCGCATATGTTCGACTTACTCCAACATAAATCGCTGATCGTGAGTCTCTGTTGTTTGATCCATCTTTGTGGTCTGTCCTAATGAAAATATTCATAGCTCAGTTTGCGATTCCTAGCAGAACACGACACGAGTTTGGGACGGGGATTTTATGGCCACAGAGGAAGTCTTAGAGGTTCAATAGTTTGGTTATGGGTGGGTGGGATGCATTAAAATTCAGGCAGTTGGTTTTATATGCAAAGCACTGTTGGAAGGGGGTCTTTTCTTTTTTCTGCAAGGTTCTTAACGGACTCTTGAAATTTTTTGCACCACATTGTGATTTGAATTTTGTTTTCCAGTTTCAAGAAATGTTGGGTGACTTCAACGTTGGGTTTGGACAGGTTGCAGACAGGGCGTCGTCTATGCGTGCCTTACCGAGCTGGCCGATAGGTTCGGTTGCAATTGCGGTGGATGACATCAAGGCGTACTTTCCGTCTTTACCCCGAGCTGACTTTTTGTCTTCTCTCGATGCTTTGGTTTGTTTTCTTTCTTCTTCTTCCAGGCATCGTTTTGCTATGCTGAGAAAGGGGGGGTCTGTTTTCATGAAGAGTGCGGGCCCTGCTGTTAGGGAGGCGTGGCTCATAAGGTGTGTGAAGAAGAAATAAGAGGTTTTTCTCTCCACACACGCAAACCATGCACATGCTACCTGTGTTCCATTGAGTTTGTTGTGTGATTTAATTAGAGTTGACTTTAATTCAAATACCATCCGGGTGTTGGGGGAGAGGGTTGCTCAGGTGGAGGGATTCCCGCAAGGGAGTCCGTGTTCACCTGGGGGCGTGCGTTTTTATGCTGCATGGAAGGAATATCAGAAAGCACTTCTCCTGAATGTCACTTCATGGCAGTCCTCTAAGTGGTTCATGAGGCGATACATGGACGATCGGACGTTGATGGCT
>JAHBMJ010001400.1:7500-22409 GCA_018398765.1 Chromera velia
GAAAGGTAAGAATGAATGTCCGCAAACAGATCTGCCGATTTGACACCCACAGAAAGCAGTTCAACCAAACAAATATTGAGCACTATGACCGTACAAGAGGTAAATGCTTAGCTTTTGAAAGCCTGATCGATCTATGGCCTCTAGCCAGAGGGCCTTGCCCACGACCAGCCATCCTAGCGTTCTTGTTTTTTCTGGGTGAGGCCCGGTACTGGCCACTGGGTCTTAGTCCACCCAGGAGCCCTACCTCCAAATTCTTATGCAAACAAGAGCTGCGCCTCACTCCCACAACTTCAGATTACCCGAGATTACTAGCCGTAATGCTTCCTCATGAAACCCAAGCACCGATAAATGGTCCTCCGAGAAAGGCTCAGTCTGACTTGCAGCACAGAATCTGATATGCAAAAATTTGTAAAGTGGCTCACCTTCTAGCCACCCAGAGCTGGCCCCCTCATCCAGAAAGCCTTTCCAGCTCCTCATCTAGAGCTTGTTAGAGCATACGCATGGAAAGAATTCAATAGAAGCTTTACTGGGGCAACTTCGTAGGCCCTTTTGCGTGGAGACGGGCCGTGCCCTTCGTGATGGAAGATCGAAATTGCCCTCTCAGGGCAACCAGTAGAGTGAATGTTATAAACCCAAGAAAAAGCAAAGGAACCAATCCTCTGAGCTTTTGATAAAGCCTACTTTCATTGCTGGAGAGCAAGTCTGTGTGATGGGAGAGAGGCGGCACTAGGTTATGCTTTGATCGACTTGAAACATTCGACGGAAAGCCGATTTTGGGAGCCGATTTTAGATCGACCAACCATGTGACGGCCCTGGAAGGCAAACTATGCGTTGCGAGCCAGGGACCGGCCGGCTACCAAGGCCAAAAAGCACTTCCTGGCTGCACGCTGACCCATCAAAATGCCGATCTGAAAAATTCTCAGTCAGGTTTTCAGAAAGTTCTCCTCCAGTCAGAAAGTCGGGTCAACAGAATGGGCCTCTATCCACAAAATCTCATTGTCAAGCATTCCATTGGATTGTATTGGAAGGCTTGACAACGACGAAATCATGTTTAGCTTTTTATTCTAGAACCTCATTTTTGGAGGGGTTACAGATTCTGGAGTTTTTTCCCCCTCCGGTATCTGTGTTGGCTGGACACCTCTGATTGTTCGTGGGAGTGGTTGCCTCGGTGCAAAAAAGTTGTACAACAACTAAAAGGGATAGCGGACTGGTTTGGATCGCTCCATCAGGTCAGTTCGTTTTGTGTCGTTCCACCAGCAACAGGGGGGGGTGGACCCTCTCGCAGCGGTACGAAGCAGGCCAATTTGGTACCCCTGGTGGAAGGGGGGGGTCCGACCTACTCTGCAGGTTTGCGTCCAAAATGTGTCTAGGAGTGCAGAGTAGGTCGGACCCCCCCCTTCCACCAGGGGTACCAAATTGGCCTGCTTCGTACCCCTGCGAGAGGGTCCACCCCCCCCTCCAAGTAAGGGAATTGAAAAAATCTTGTTTGCAGAGATGAGCCTTCTTGGTGCATACAGAAGGCTTTGTACGATGTCTATGAGTGTTTCTGTGTAGCTGCAACCTAGCCATTGTGGTTTCTGAATGACTGACCGGTTTGCCCTCGGCAAGGCATAAAACTGCCGTCTCCCTTTGCGTGTGTTGTTCACCCCTGCCCCCCTCCTCTGCTCTTTGCAGGTCGTGAGTCTCCTCCAGGAGATGCTTGTTTTGGTTTCCAGTCCTTCCTCAACTCCTCCAGAGCTCAGGTAGGTCTTTGCATTTTCGTTAAGGCTGCAGTCTTCAGACTATGAAAAGGAGCAGCGCCCCTACGTGCCGAGCCTGTGTTTTTTTCTACCTGCCTGACTGCCTCCGAAATTTTACCCTTCTTGCCTGCTTGACTACCTTCTAGCTTTTGGCCTTTCTGTCTGGCTAAATGCCTTCCCAATTTCGGCCTTTCCGCCCGCTTTATTGCCTTCCTAATTTCGGCCTTCGCCGCGCTCCCAATTTTGGTCCTCCTGCCTGCTCGATTGCCTTCCCAATTTCGGCCTTCTTGCCTACCTGACTGCCTTCTAGAGTTTTGCATTCCTGCCATACTGACTGCTTTCCGATTTTGGCCTTCTTGCCTGCCTGACTGCCCTCCAAATTTCAGTCTTTCTGTCTGCCTCAATGCTTTCCAAATTTCGGCCTTTCTGTCTGTCTGACTGACTTCGCAATTTCGGCCTTCCTGCTTGTCCAGTTGCCTTCCCAATTTCGGCTTTCCTTCCTGCTTGATTGCCTTCCCTATTTCGGCCTTCCTTCCCGCCCAAGTTTCCTCCTAATGCTTCCTAATTTCGGTTATCCTGCTTACCCGATGGCCTTCCTAATTTTGTTCTTCCTGCTGGCCTGACTGTCTTCCCAAGTTCGGCCTTCTTGTGTGTCTGACTGCCTCCCAGAGTTCGTTCTTTCTGCCCACATGCCTGCCTTCCAATTTTGGTCTTCTTGGCGGCCTGACTGCCTTCCAATTTCGGCCTTCCTGCCCGTTTGATTGCCTTCCCGATTTTGGCCTTCCTGCCCGTCCGATTGCTTTCCCAATTTTGATCTTCCTGCTTTCATGTATCATTCTGATGCAAATTAAAGATACAGGTTGTGTTTGCATGCATGCTTTTATGTATATTCTGGCGATTCGACTGACTTTCTGTTTGTATGCACGTATTTCTGCAGGTGGTGTTTACGGGTGTGCATGTTTGATATATACTGAGATGCTCCCCCCCTCCCCCCTCCCTGCCCCTGACACGCCCGCCGTTAAGCAGTGCCTCATATGAATTGAAAATAAAACAGTTATGATCATAAAAAGAAATGCTTCAATCGGATCGATTCAGAGCCATTCAGATACATTTCTTATTGTGTTTTCGTCTTAGTGTTAATTTACGATGATAGGTACTAGACAATTTATGGTTTTGAAAAAATATATACTCTATATATACATTTTTTTATTTCATTTTTTAAACATCTTACTAAGCTTAAATAGTCTTAAATAAATTATGAAAATCAATTAGTTTAAAGGTTAAACTATCTATTTTAATGTTTTAAAAACTAAATTTTTCAAAGTCACTTTCCAATACAAAAGTTTCAATTGTCAGTACAGTCAGTTGACCTCCACGACCTTCTCTCCCTCCTCCTCCTCCTCCCCCCCCTCAGTCCTCAATATCTCCAGGACCTTCTTCCCTTTCCCCCCTTCCATCTTTGTCTTCTTCTCCCCCAGGGACTTCTCTCCTTAAAGGTTAGAAGTGGATGCGAAAGGCACAGAAGGAAAAGCCTCGATGGCTGAGGGGTATTTCCCACAAAGCTCCGTCCGGTGGGTACCCCGCATGAGGGCGACCGTTTCCTTGACTGCATCCGTACCCAGCCTTCCAGACCACTTCTTCTCAAACTTGCAGAAGTACCAGATAGACGCCTCTGTCTGCAGACACTGTGATACAGAAACACACACCCATACACATATACAGTGTAACAGTCACAGAGAGAAAGAAAGAGAAAGAGAAAGAAAGAAAGAGAGAGAGAGAGAGAGAGAGAGAGAGCGAGAGAGAGAGAGAAGATTGACTGCATGCCTCCTTGCAAAGGATTATCGAGATACACACATACATACACACACATACACAAGCATACATACACACAGTGTCATACACACACACATACACACACACACACATACACACACACACACATACACATACACATACACATACACACATACACACACACATACACACACAGAGAGGGAGAGAGAGAGAGAGAGAGAGAGAGAGAAGAGATACCCTCCTCTCCCCCCTGAAGGACTTAAGGTTTTGTCGAACTCACCATCTTAGATTCCTCTGAATCGGCCTCAAACGACTTTGTGGGGGCGATTGTTGGGGGCCTCCCCTCAGAAGGGAAGCTCGACATGAGCTTGAAGGGGATGGCCAGCCTCCATAGCATGGAGCAGTCGGCCTTCACCTCTGCTTTCACCTCTCCATCGGAATCCTGCATGCACATAATTAATTTGAAAGAATAATTTTATTACCGGAAAGAAAATAATTTGAAGGCAACATTGTTCTGAGTGACTGTCATTCTTGCTCACTGACAGCCTGCAGCAACACACTCAACTGACTCTGAGTCATTCAATTCTTATCATTGATAATGAAACAAAAAAACATGAGGTTCATTGAATCTATAGGCTGTGCATCCACTTCGCTCAGTCTTTAAAGTTACTGTCTGGCTCACTGACCGGCACAAAGCGAAAGTGGTAGCCAGTCGAAACCAAAAGATCCATCGTTTTCAGGAGGTGGGGGGCCAGCCACGTTATGTACTCCCGCTGCTTCTGGAGGATAAAGAACTGGACCCCCCCAGCGTGGTTTGCATGTGCATGCATCAACATCTGCACCATTTCGCCAGTCGTGCCGAAGTCCGTGTCTGCAAGCAAACAGGCAGAGAGACCACATGCATACTGACTCACTTCTTCAACTAAATTGACAAATTTGAATGTGCACCAGAGGGTCCTAACAAATCTAGAGAGAACACAAAGGACTTCCAAAATCGTATGAAATTCCTCCTGCTAACAACGGTATCGTCACGCTGACTCACCCTGCAGCTTGGTCGAGCTAGTGCCATGAAACGCGTCCTGGTTGTCATTGGTGTGCCCGACTTCCAGAAACCCGAGCTTAACCTGCAGACATAATATATAGATAGACTATATATTTCTTTTAGTTTTCTCCTCCCTCAGACAGACAGACAGACAGATAGACAGACCTCAGACTCTCAAACAGACAGACAGACAGTCTGAGACAGACCTGTCAGTCAGACAGACAGACAAACAGACAGACAAACAGAAATGTTAAAAACACCTGCCAGTGGATCTGTATGCTGAGCCTCTTTTTTTTATTTCTCTTTCTTTCTTTCTCTCTAGTGGTGACTTCTGGGTTGCCAAACCCATCTTGAAACAGACAGACAGCGAGATGGACAGGTACAGAGACAGACAGACAGACAGACAGACAGACCTGCATGTTTCTTTTATGAGCCAGGTTGTTCAGAAACATAAGCACGGTCTTGTTCTTATTCTCTGAACAAGTGTTGTCCAGCACAAGGTTGAGGTGGCCTAGCCTATACTTGTAGTTGTGATCGAGGTAGTCCAAGATCGTCTGAAGGATGGTACTGTATAACATGTCATATTTGCACCGTGCCCCTCCATGGTCGGTACAACGAACACGAACGCGCACCGACCGTGGGCGAGCGCAGCCACGTACTTATTCCTTGGTCTGTGCACTTTTTCCAAGTCCTTCATGAAATCCTGCATCATCAGACATACACATACACACACACACACACACACACACACACACACACACACATACACACACATACACACACACACACACACACACACACACATACACACACACGCACGCACAGTGCCACACAATTTTTGTTTTTGCACGTCGCAAAACAGTAAAATGGAAGCCAAAGAAGGGTGTGCGGATAGGTCATGTAGGGGTCAAGGTATGAGGGTAACACAAACTAGAAACAGAAACACACACACAAACACATACACACATACACACATACACACACACACATATATAGAGAGAGAAAGAGAGAGAGACAGAGTGCCACGTTTATGCACACACCCGCGTGCGCACACTAGCACACACATATAACAGAATGCACTAAGTGAGTTCGACTGACAGCCAGGTGCGGCGTCGCAGTTGCTGCTTGCCCCTCAGAGTCTGCATCCATAATCACCGTGAGCACCTCATGAGGGTAAACCCAGGACAGGTACCGTTTGTCATAATACGCTTGCCTCTGCAAACATGTGCAAAAATGATTATGAGTATTCATGAGTGTTAGAAAGAAAGAATTTTTTCAAAGAAAGAAAGAAAGAAACTGCTCTGGGCCCCCCACTTGCAAAGTCACACACACATATACATATATATATACATATACACACACACATATACACATATACACACAGACACACACACACACACACACACACACACACACACACATACACATATAGACATACATACACACACACACACACACACACACACACACACACACATACAGAGAGAGAGAGAGAGAGAGAGAGAGAGGAGAGCGAGAAAGAGAAGATTGACTGCCTCCCCCAAAGGGATCATCGGCAGAGAGAGAGAGAGAGGGCGCACGAATCAAGACAGGTAGACAGCTACAGCGACTGACAACGGCCATCTGGAATTTGTTATGCTCAACGAGCGCTTTCTTTGCTCTTTCTCTTTTGTCCAGAAGCGAGGTACTACGGATGCACCAGTTGAAGTACATGCAGATGTTGTAACGGGTAAATTTTTTATATTTTTAAGTGAACAAATTCTATGAACACTTAGAGTCACCTAAAAATTGGGAGTTACCAATTTTTTTCTAGGACTACCTACCAATTTTTAAGAAAATCCTAGAAAAAAAATGGTAACTCCCAATTTTTAGGTAACCCTAAGTGTTCATAGAATTTGTTCTTAGTAATGAATTAGAGTCTAATAACTGCGGCTAGAGACTAGTGAGCCCCTGTCTAGCCCGTATATAAAATTTTAGCTTCAAACTCTATGTACTTCTTTCACTAAACTAGGTACCAATTTTTTAAAATTGGGAGTTACTGGCGGTAAAAAATTGGTAGTACTATCAATTCGATGCCAAATTCAACTCCCAATTCATTAGGGAACTTCCTATGTAAAAAAGTGAGGTTTACGGAAACTCAATATAAGAACAAACCAGGTAGCATAGCGAAAGAGGAAATATTGTTAGCTTGAAATCTCGCCTAACTTGCTGTTATTCGCTGCCGCCGCATTTTTACATACGTTTCCGCAATGGATTTCCCCTTCGTATCTGAGGTGGAGACGGAAGAGGCCTGGGTGAGGGAGGTGCTGTCTCACATTGACAAGTACCAGGAAATTCCCTCCACCCTCATAGAACAGCTTGTCATGGTGGATGAGCAATTGTAGAGAACCACTCCTCTGACCGCAGAGAAATATTCTGATGTCCTTATTAGCTCCGTCAACGAGATGGGATGTGTGATGGGTTTGATCCAGATCAGGCAGCTCAGCAACCTCGTGCAAATCCTGGACAACTCCGCCAGCAACCCCCTCTACGTAAACGTTACTGCTGCTTTCCTAGCCTCTACAAGTACCCTGAATTACTTTATGGAGTTCTCCGCGGAGCTCCAGTTGGGGGAGAAGGGGCCTCGAATTACAGACGGCAGGTCTCTCTTTCTGGCCGCCTGTCTCCACCTGTCAGTCCTCAAGAAGACCGACAAGCGGAACTCTTCCTTCGAGAAGGTGGTGAAGTGCTGGATGCTGAGCTTCAACCGGAGGATTACGGAGCCTCTGGAGGTAAATGCGATTTACCTCGGTCAGTTTGTCCAAAATGCGCACTGAAAAAATGGGGTGCGTAAGTTGCTACGAGTGGGTACTAGTTGAGGCAACTTCCCCCCCCCCTAAAAAAAGTTTCGCCCCAAAGTTGTTTCTTTTGTGTTTTTGAGTGTCTTTTGGCTTATTTTTGTGCCCGACTTTGAATAAAATTGCCTGGGGGGGGGGGGGAAAGTTGCCATAAATGGGTACCACTTGTGGCAACTTGCGCACCCCATTTCTTCAGTGCGCATTTTAGACAAAGTGGGTACCCCACTCTCCCTTGTGTTTGTCTATGCTTATGGTGGCCGTCAGAGTCTCTTTCTTTTCTGTGTCCCTTTCAGCTCTTGTCCTTCTTTTCCCTCCCTTTTCCGGTCACCGTGGTGTCACTGAGTGCCTATCATGCAGACCGCCTTTGGCAATGCTTGTGTTAACTTTGCCCCTTCCCCTTGTGTTTGTTCTCCTTGCTTGAATGCAGTGTGCAAGGATCTGCAGACGCGCCAGCTGGACCGAAGAATGGTTTTCCTGTACGACCTGACCGATTCCTTCATGACGGCCATCTCCACCCACCTTAATTCCAACCGGGGACCGAAGAGGGCGCTCTTGAAGCCCACCGACATCAAGGAGACGCAGATTGTCAACTACGTCAAGGAGACTCTGAAACTCCAGCTGAGGCCATCTCAGTTATCCCTGGGCATGGCAGCATGGCAGCTCGGGAGGCACACCTGTGACTTGATCAACGCGGAGGATAAAGCCATCGTCGCCGAGCGCATCGGGAGGAGAGGGGAAAAGATGTCCACCATCAATGGGAAGAGGCTCGCGGGTCCTACTTTTATCAAGGTACGTGCATTTACTGAAAGCATTTCTCTGCTCTCTCTGCCAATAATCCCTTGAGGAGAGGCTGCAGTCAATCTCCTCTCTCTCTCTCTCTGTGAGTGTGCATGTGTGTGTGTGTGTGTGTATGTGTGTGTGTATGTGTGTGTGACACTGTGTGTATGTGTGTGTGTGTGTGTGTGTGTGTATATGTGTATGTGTGTATGTGTATGGCTGTGTTTGTTTCTTCCTTCCAAGACCTTCCCTCCTTGAAGTTGCTTCTTTCGTTCCCTGCTTCCTTTCTTCCTTCTTTTTCCTTCCTCTTTTCCTTCCTTTCTTTCTTCCTTCTTTTTTTCTGTGAGGTATGCAAAACCCTCACAGTATGATAGTCCCCCCCTCTCCACCTCAGGCAGCCTTGTGGTGCTCTTGTTAGTAGCGTTCACCTTGTGATTTCTCATGTGAAACTACGTTTGTTGATTGTGTGGTACTGCATTTGTAACACTTTGCAGCTGGGACTGCTGAAAAAGGGGGTGGATCCATGGACAACGCAGAGAATGACACACCCCACTCCCGTCCTCTGTTGCTTTTCGGAAGAGGAGCTCGAGCTCGTGATGAAGGAGGTCTCCACTGTACTGCAGGCGAACGAGCTGCAGCAGGTAATTCATAAAAGGTCCATGGAGGATATAGCTGGAGGCCAACTGGCGAGACTTCGGGTGGCTCAGGTCATGATGCGTCTTCTATCTGCGGTCAGTCCCTCTTTTGCACCTGCCCCCCCTTTTCCTCTTTGTTTCTTTCTTCCTTTTCCTCTTTGTTTCCTTATCAATGAAAGTTCCCTCCTTCTTTTTCCCTTTGACAATGTTTCCTTCCTTTTTTTCTTTCTTCTCTTGTTTCCTTCTGTTTTTTTTCCTTTATTTCTCCCTTCTTTTGTAGGACCTTCATTCCCTTCTTCCTTCCTTGTGACTTGATTTTGCCTCTATGCAGGATCAGGCGGCAACGCAGGCGGCCAAGAAGTTTTTTGACAGACTGCACTCTGCAGTCGACCTGGAGATGGCGGACTTATGCCTGAAGGCGGTCAGGCAGGCGGATCTTGCCCTCCGGAGGACGATCGAGATAGAGAAGTGCCTGAGGATCAGCTACCCTTTGGACAAGGTGTAGCGCGACATCGAGATGGAGGAGAACAAGGACAGCGATGATCTGACCGCCGCCCGAATCCTCCAGCTCGAGCAGGAGCGAGAGAAGGATTTGGAGGCCGAGAGGGAGAAAAAGGCTCAGGACAAGCAGAGGGAGCAGGAGATCCTGGAGCTGAAGAAGCAGCAGCTGAATGAGAAACATGCTGCTTGGTTGGTGAAGAGGGAGCAGATTATGAAGGCGAACAAGCTCCTCACTGATGACTACATCACCACCGTCACCGCCTCGAGAGAGGAGTACAACGACAAGCTCCTCAAGAATCATGTGTTCGTGAGGTTTTCAGTGGACGAGCTGGTAGCCGACCCCCCCAAAGATTGCGTGCATTTACATTGACTCCCTCCTCGACCCGCGCCTCCAGATAAAACGGCTCTACAGACGGGGGTCAGAAGCAATCAAGGAGCTGGAACCAGTGAGTGTTCCACTCAGTCTGGCAGGCCTTTTTTCCTTCTCTCTTTACTGATGATCCCTTCATGGAAGAGGCAGTCAATCTCTTTCTCTCTCTCTCTGAGAGTGACTCTCTCTCTCTTTCTCTCTTTACCGATGATCCCTTGGGGCGAGGCATTCAATCTCTCTCTTTCTCTCTGCCTCTCGCGGCTCTCTCTCTCTCTCTTTTTCGCTCTCTCTCTCTCTCTTTCTCTCTCTCTCTCTTTGTATATGTGCGTGCGTGTACGTGTGCATATGTGTTGAACTGAGGGTTTTTAGCACCACTGTGTGTGTGTGTGTGTGTGTGTGTGTGTGTGTGTGTATGTGTGAGTGTGAGTGAGTGTGTGTGTATGTCTATGTGTGTGTGTATATGTATCTGCGTGGACACTACTTTTTAGAATTGAACCCTCATGCCATTGACCTGCTGCAGAGAGCTATCGAGGAGGTCTGTGCAGAGATCTCTAAGCTCAAGACGCATTGTGAAACCTTCGTCTTCTGGAGGCTGGCTCCAGAACGGTTCGGTCACTTCCCAGTCGGGCCTGTCGCCTCGCAGCTGCAGAAGGTGTACCCCTCTGACCAGGGTTACAAGATTCGAAGGGTCTTCATTTCGAACCGTGCCTCCGACAACGCCACCAGAGGAGAGACAAGCTGGAGGTCAGCCTGAGGCAGCTAAAGTCTTTCGTTCATTGAATTTCCTCTCCCTTAAAGTTTTTTTTCCTCTGTCAGTGATGCAGCTCCTGAAGCTCCTGAAAAGATCCTTTCTTCAAAGTTGTTCTTTTTCTTATGACTGTCGCCCGCCCGCTTTTTAGCTCCAAGTCATGGACAGGTAACTATTCATAGAATTGCAGCTTTGCTTTCAAATTGATGCACTTCGTTTCATTTCAAATTTTCGTCTTTGAATTTGCTTGCAGGATATAGACCTTCTGTGGGATCCTTGCCTACTCGGTGGTAGACTGTGACCCAACCGTAATGGACCTCAGCGCCATTGAGATAGTTGATGACGACAAGGATGAAGAGATGCCGGATGCGGCTGCCGGTGAAAGGCTGCAACAGGGAGGGCCCCTGCGCACCCAGCCCGCCGTGAAGGAGGAGGGTGCTGAGGATGATAAGGAGAATGATATCCAGTCCAGCGAGGCGAACGCGAAGGGTCCCAAAGAGGAGAGGGACGCGCCGGCAAACATAACAAAGCTAGAGCAAGAGATGTATGTGTATGTGTATATGTGTGTATATATGTGTATATATGTGTATATGTGTGCGTGTGTGTTGAACTGAGGGGTTTTGGCACCACTGTGTATATGTGTGTGTATGAGAGAGAGAGAGACTGCGTGTATGTGTGTGTGTGTGTGTGAAGTCCCTATGCTCGAAAACCGACCTTTATGCTGAAGTCTGACCTTTGTATTTCATGTGCCTACATATACTAAGCGGCCCGTGCAGCGGCACTGCAGCCGGTCGTGGCGTCCGCGGTACAGGATCCGCGTACACGCCGCGCGCCGGCCGCTTAATTATGGCTGCTCGCGTCAGAACCGATTATCCGGCTTTTCATGCCGGGGCCTTATATACTTTTTTCATTAATTGGCTGTGTATGTAAGTCGTCATTGCATCAAATCCGCCTTGCTGAATGCTTATGCGCTTTATCCCCTTAATCGTACTTACTTCGATCGTGTGTGTTGAAACTTCTGTTGTGCATTGTCAGGGAACGGGAACTATCTTTGTGACTCCCTCTTCCAGTGAGTCTGGTCGTCTTGATCTGCAGATGCGCAGATTGTATGAAGTTGTTGCATTACATCAAAAAAGGATGCCAGTTGCTGAATATTGATGCGCTCTGTCCTCTACTTCTGGCGTGTGTATACGCAGGATTTGGAACTCCTCTTATGCTTTGTCGGGCAGGTAGAGCTGCCTTTGTCTCTAAGCTCTTCCGTTGAGTATACAGTCCCGTCTCTGCCCATCTGCAGATTATATGAAGTTGTTGCAGTGCGTTATGCGGCGTCAGGCTGGGCATCAGGAAAGGATATGCCCTGGTGAATGCTCATAGACTTTTTCCCCTCTTTCTCACGTATATGTATACAGGATTTGGGACTCTAGTTATGCTTTGTCAAGGAGGTGGATTGAGTCCTTATGGAATCTTCTCTGGTGGATTCTGGGTATTGTTTGGGAAAGGGGTTGAAAGCAATGCCCCAGACCCGTCAGGCAACCATGTAGTAGAAATATATCTTTCCCTCTTTATCGAACGCCTTAAAGTTTTCTTTTGCTTGCTCGCCAGCAGATTTTGCTCTTGCTCTATTGTACTAGGGGGCTTGTCTTGATTTTTTCCCTCCCGTCTCCTTTGTGTTTTCTGCCCACGTCAGCAAACGACCCAGATTTCTCAGAGAAGGATTGGCCCGGACGTCTTTTTATGGCTGATTTGTGTGTCTCTTGGTTTTCCTGCAGTTTCAAATCCTTTCTGTCGTTGAAGCGGGTGCTGGCTCTGTTTCTGGTGCTTGTCTTCATTCTTCTACCAGGTAGGCTCTCTATATGAATATTTGTGTGATACTGTCTGATGTGTGATACTGCTGCTACTTATGGTAATGCATATGGTGATGATGATGATGATTGAGGGTTAAATCCTAGATCTAGCGATGCCAGATCCCAAGCCACTAACAAGGCTTTGAGGACAACCTAGAACACACATTCATACGGGGGGGGATGAAGAAGCCTGCATGCCAATCGGATCGATTCGCCTTAAGGCGCACCACATCTACGGAGGCGCATGGAGATATAAGCGCTCGGTATACACATACACCACATTCATACATTAAATTCTGAATCAATCCGAAAAGAGAGTAAAGGCAAGGATGGATGAGAGGTGATGAGAGAAAAAACGGAGTTAATGACAGACTCTTTCGAAGATGTACACTGGCTTACACCATCTGAAGGCAAAGTGGCAACTCAATCGAAGCAATCAATACCACAATTCAGTCACTAACTTGACAAGGGAAGAGGGAATCACAAAGCTTTAAGTTTATACTCACAATATAATCAGCTGGTTTTTATGAGGAAGGAGTAAAGAAAGAAGAAAATTTGATAAAGACAAACACCTGGTCAATCAAGTACATACACCCAAACATACATACAAACACCAAAAGCGCATCACCGAAAGCCCAATCGACCCTGCGGCCATCTCACAAGGTACTCGCAGATCTCTTGATGTGCTTGGAAGACCGTGCTCTCCCATGACTTGGGAGTTCCGTCTCTACCTTCGACAATCAGACGAGTCATTTGTCCTCCTGGCCCAACGCTTGCACGAGCCGTGCAGCCGTGTTGATTTGCCAGATAGTCCAGTATGGCAACTGCCGTTTCTTGCACGAGAAGCGGGGAAAAAGAAGAGCTGTCTCTTGTTGGGTTGAAAGAAGAAATGTCTTCTCCTTCAAAGGCTGGCTTCACAGGCTGGTTGCACAAGAAAACTACAGAATTCTCACGACCAGCTTGCTCCCCTTTTGCCTTTTTCTTCTTTTTCTTCTTCTTTTTCTTTCTCTTCTCTGTTGCATGGCTCTTTCCCTCTAGCTCCCCCTCCTCCAGACCCTCATATTCCTTCTCTGATTCAACAATGTTTTCATCTGAGGGGGAAGCGGTGTTTAGGGGGGGACGAGCTCTGCAAGCGTCTGAGAGGGAAGGGAGGCTGGATTCTTTTGGAAGGAGATGAGAGCCGCAAGCGCTAGCGCAAGCGTCTGTAAGAGACGGCGAGGTGGAGTTGTTCGGGGGGGGACGAGTGCCGTAAGCATCTGGCGAAGCTACAGAGGCTTGTACAGAGGTGGGAGAGGCTCTTGTTTGTGGGCATGGAGGCAGCAAGGCTTGTGCAGAAGTAGGAGAGACTCTGGGGGGACCTGCTTGTGGGCACGGAGGCGGTAAGGCTTGTGCGGAGGTGGGAGAGGCTTTTGCTTGCAGGCACGGAGGCGGCAAGGCTTGTGCGGAGGTGGGAGAGGCTTCTGCTTGCAGGCACGGAGGCGGGATGGCTTACGCGGAGGTAGGAGAGGCTTCTGCTTGCAGGCACGGAAGCAGGACGGCTTATGCAGAGGTGGAAGAGGCTTTTACTTGTCGGCACGGAGGCGGGGTGGCTTGTGCAGAGGTGGGGGAGGCTTTTGCTTGTGGGCACGGTGGCGGGGTGGCTTGTGCAGAGGTGGGGGAGGCCTTTGTTTGCAAACATGGAAGCGGGGAGGCTAGTGCGGAGGTGCGAGAGGCTTCTACGTACGGTGAGAAAGGGCGATTGCTACCAAAGCCGCGCTGTACGATAACTTTGATAGAGGGCTTCACTCGGGGCGGGTCATGGAGGAGAGAGACGGGAAGTGAAGCAGCTGCGTCTTGTTCTCGTTCTTCTTTCAAAATTTCCTCCCATCGAAGCCTCCAGTGCCTTTTCCCTCTTCTTGCTCTTCGTTTTCGCTTCTCCCTAGTCTCTGTGACGTTCTTCAGCCCATTCTGGTCCCCTTGGTCAGCGTCCTTCCATGTGCAATTCTGTTCAAAAGGATAGAAACGCGATTCACATTCTGAGATTCTCTTAGCTTTAAATGCGATCTGTTGGATGCAAAACTGCAGCTGCAGGGACAGAGAAACTGTGGTCTGAGTACAGTGCGATGTCCAAAGCGATTGAAGTAGAGAAATTGCTTGGTGGGCTCCTTTAAGGAGATTCTGTGTCAACATGGAGACGGCAAACGAAAATTTAGTCTTTCATGGCCAAATCTTAACCGTTTTTTCTCGTGACAAGATCAGAGAGCGTCTTTTGAAGTTCTGCTGCTCATTGTCAGTGTCAAAGTGGTTTTCTTGCAGTTTCGGATCCTTTTTGTCCTTGAAGGCGGTGCTAGCGCTGTTGCTGGCGCTTGTCTTCATTCTTCTGCCAGGTAGGCTCTCTATATGAATGTTTGTATGACACTGTCTGATGCGTGGTACTGCTACTACTTGTAGTAATGCATATGGTGCATCAAGGTTTGAATGCGGAGGGGCAAGACCGGGTTACGGGTTGGGGGTGAACGAGAATGTCAACTTGAAAGAGCGGGATACATAGGGAGCTGCAAAAGAGAGGGCATCTAGGAAGAAGAGGGGTAGACAGGGTGTGAGCTCAAGAGGAAGGGGGAGCGGCGGCAAGCGGCGGCGGGG
>JAHBMJ010001401.1:0-30000 GCA_018398765.1 Chromera velia
CCCCCTGCCGCTGCTCACCGCCGCTCCCCCTTCCTCCTGAGCTCACACCCTGTCTACTCCTCTTCTTTCTGGACGCCCTCTCTTTCGCAGCTCTCTATGTATCCCGCTCTTTCAAGTTGATATTCTCGTTCACCCCAACCCCCCAACCTGGTCTTGCCCCTCCGTATGCAAACCTTGATGCACCATATGCATTACCACAAGGAGCAGCAGTGCCACGCATCAGACAGTGTCACACAGACATTCATATAGAGAGCCTACCTGGCAGAAGAACAAAGACAAGCGCCAGTAATAGAGCCAGCACCCACTTCAACAACAAAAAGGATCCGAAACTGCAGGAAAACCAAGAGGCACACCAATCAGCCACAAAAAGATGTCCGGGCCAATTTCTCTCTGAGAAATCTAGGTCATTTGCTGACGTAGGCAGAAAATACAAAGGAGACGGGAGGGAAGAAATCAAGACAAGCCCCCTAGTATAATAGAGCGAGAGCAAAATCTGCCGGCGAGCAAGCAAGAGAAAACTTTAAGGTGTTCCATAAAGAGGAAAAGATATATTTCTACTGCATGGTTGCCTGACGGGTCTGGGGCGTTGCTTTGAACCCTTTTCCCCAATAATATCCAGAACCCACCAGAGACGATTCCACAGGGACTCGATCCACCTCCCCGACAAAGCACAACTGGACTCCCAAATCTTACATACATACACGTGAAAAGGAGGGGAGAAAGTCCATGAGCATTTACCAGGGCACATCCTTTCCTGATACCCAGCCTGACGCCGCATAACGCACTGTAACAACTTCACACAATCTGCAGATGGGCAGAGACGGGACTGTATACTCAACGGAAGAGCTTAGACACAAAGGCAGCTCCACCTGCCCGACAAAGTACAAGAGGAGTTCCAAATCCTGCGTATGCACACGCCAGAAGTAGAGGAGAAAGCGCATTAACATTCAGCAAGTGGCATCCTTTTTTGACGTAATGCAACAACTTCACACAATCTGCAGATCGAGACGACTGGACTCACCAGAAGAGGGAGTCACCAAAGTAGTTCCCGCTTCCTGACAAAGCACAACAGAAGTTTCAACACACACGATCGAAGTAAGTATGAATAAGGGGATAAAGCGTATAAGCATGCAGCAATGACGACTTATACATACAGCCAATTAATGAAAAAAACATGCAGATCCCTAGCATTAAAAGCCAGATAATCGGTTCTGACATGAGCAGCCATAATTAAGCGCACCGCGCCGCGGCCGGCGCACGGCGTGCATATGGATCCTGCACCGTGCACGTCATGCAGGCACATAAAATATAAAGGTCAGACTTCAGCATAAAGGTCGGTTTTCGAGCATAGGGACTTAACAGACACAAAGAAGAGAGTACTGAAGAGGAACAGAAATAGAAGCGCAAAGAGCTCTACCGACACCGTGAAAACAGAAAACGATTTTAAGGTGCCGAGCAGGAGAAGGATCTATCTCTCTATTTTCTCACATATCAGCTCAGGTCCCTTGTAGTATCTTGAGTTTGTGGGTAATTGTGGGTACCGATTTGGGCTTTAGGAGAGCCCTGCTTGTTTTTTTCGAATTTAGGTTTCAACGTACTCAAAACAACGGGTGTCCATCACGTCACAGGATATGGCGGTGCGGCGCGGGTATGCATGGTTCGAAAAAGTACGTACCCATGCAGGGCGCCGCCACCTAGGGCGCCACCCCAGGGCGCGCCACCTGCGGCCATTGACGCACGCCTGGGGCACCATTGACGCATGCACGCCTAGCTGGGGCGCCATGCATTGCCATTGACGCACGCCTGGGGCGCCATTGACGCACGCCTGGCGCACCATTGACGCACGCCTGCATGCCAGGGAATTAAGAATTAAGAATGCCTCCCGAACTTTGCTTGCTGTCAGACTGGACCCCGCATACTCTTCTGAGAAAAAAATGGATTACAATCATCGATAATAGTTCGGAACTCTGCAGCCTGGTGACCAGCGGTACCGGCGCAACCCGCGCTTCTGCATCCGGCCTCTCTCAGAGTTGTACCACTTTGACTGTAAGCGCATCCTGCCTGTAGTGCTAGCAGGTGCGCGAGACGCCTCTTTTTTGGTTTCGAACTACTTAACTCTTGCGAGGCGCCTCTCCGGGCGTGTGTTGGCCCGGTGTGCATAGGTTGGGTCTGTATCTACATCTGGTCTTGTTCCTCATGCTTGTTCTCACCGTGAGTATCGGGCACTGGTTCAGTCTGATAAAGTCTTTACGTGGCTCACTGCTGGAGTATGCAGTGCTCTTATAGACATTGACCTGATGGGCCTCAAGAACGTGCTGCACTTGGTCGGCTCCACACGTGGGTATGAGGACAGGGCTGCTGCTCTGAGGGACTTCTCCAAAGAGGGCCTGTCATGGGAGGAGAAGGTAAGCCGCCTCGCCGTCTCCTTTTCTGTCTCCACATACATGTGCTTTGTAACCCCTCCCCGATGGCTCTCGTTTCTTTGCTCTGTTCTGGTTTATCTTCATTAGCTGGGGGACGGGAGACGGTGAAGCTGCAAAGGTCTGCCTGCACTCACGGCACCAACCTCGTCCATGTGTGATCTTTTTGGGCTGCAGCAATTCTTTGTCCCCTGGCTCCGACAGAGTGAGCACGTGGACGGGACCGTAGAGCGCGAGGGAGAGGCAAAGACACCACAGGGCGAAGGGAAGGAGAAAGGCGATGCCTGCCATGAGCAGGTGAGCAGGTGCCTGTCGAGGATGGACTTTGAGAGAGTTCTCAGAGACAAGCACAGAGACCTGGAGAGTGACGAACCCGAACTCGCTCTCAATATCCGATTTGCCTCTCAATCGGCCGAAATGGAACTCCAGAGGGTCAGTCAGGAAACAAATGAACAGTTTTGTGTGTCCGGGCTGCGCTTTTCGCTGCCTCATGTGACTTCCGTTTCAGCTTCGACTGACTGTGCCTGCAGTGCCTCTCTAACCTTAATATTTTGAAAATTGTGTCCAGAAGGCAAGCCGCAATCGTTCTTCTCTGGTTGTGCGCGGGGGCTACCTGAGCTGCTCAGTTACATCTCTCTTTTCCTTCCTTTTTTTCTTCCTTCCTTCCTTCCTCCCTCCCTTCTTTCCTTCCTTCCTTCCTTCCTTCTTTCCCTCCTTCTTTCCTTCCTTCCTTCCTTCCTTCCTTCCTTTTTTCCTTCCTTTTTTCCTTCCTTCCTCCCTTCCTCCCTCCCCCTCCCTTCCTTCCTTCCTTCCTTCCTTCCTTCCTTCCTTCCTTCCTTCCCTTCCTTTCTTCCTTCCTTCCTTCCCTCCTTCCTTCCTTCCTTCCTTGCTTCCTTCCTTCCTTCCTTCCTTCCTTCCTTTCTTCCTTCCTTCCTTCCTTCCTTCCTTCCCTTCCTTCCTTCCCTTTCTTCATTCCTTCCTTCCTTCCTTCCTTGCTTCCTTCCTTCCGTCCTTCCTTGCTTCCTTCCTTCCGTCCTTCCGTCCTTCCTTCCGTCCTTCCTTCCTTCCTTCCTTGCTTCCTTCCTTCCTTCCTTCCCTTCCTTCCTTCCTTCCTTCCTTCCCTTTCTTCATTCCTTCCTTGCTTGCTTCCTTCCTTCCTTCCCTTCCTTCCTTCCCTTTCTTCATTCCCTCCTTGCTTGCTTCCTTCCTTCCTTCCCTTCCTTCCTTCCCTTTCTTCATTCCTTCCTTCCTTCCTTCTTTCCTTCCTTCCTTGCTTCCTTCCTTCCGTCCTTCCTTCCTTTCTTCCTTCCTTCCTTCCCTTCCTTCCTTCCCTTTCTTCATTCCTTCCTTCCTTCCTTCCTTCCTTCCCTTCCTTCCTTCCCTTCCTTCCTTCCCTTTCTTCATTCCTTCCTTGCTTGCTTCCTTCCTTCCTTCCCTCTCTTTCATTCTCTTTCTCTCTCTCTCTCTCTCTCTCTCTCTCTCTCTTCTTTCCTTTCATCTTTCCTTCTTTCCTTACTTGCTTTCTTTCTTCCTTGCTTCCTTCCTTCCTTACTTCCTAGCTTTTGAATCCCTGTGTGTGTGTGTGTGTGTGTGTGTGTGTGTGTGTGAGCGTGTGTGTGAGCGTGCATGTGTGTGTGTATCTCTCGCTTTTTACCCATTCTCTGAATCGTTTGTGGATTGATTCTTCTTCTTCTTCTTTTTCTTCTTCTTCTTGCGCTCTTCGATGGCTGTCTTCAGAAAGGGGAGGCGTGTGTAAAGGAAATCTTTGAGATCCTCTGGCGTCTGTGGACTGACGGGGAAGGGAAAGCAGGCGACGGTGTGCACACTCACATTCGATCTCTGATGCTACCAAAGCCTGTACAGGAGACTGCAGAGGGTGCAGGGTTTGATGAAGAGGGAGACGAGAGCAACGTTGAGGATCCAAAAGCTCTCAGGGCCTTTCTTTTTGTTGCAATGGCATTGAAGTGGGCAGCCTGGACCTCTCTCCTGCCCCCTGCCGTCATCTTTCGGGGCCTTGTGAGGTTTGGGTGCGAAATTTGCCTTTTGGGCCTGGGGGAAAGAGAGGAGACAGGGGACCTTGGGAAGGCGTGCCGATCGTTTGCGGCAGAGGGAGGGGGGCACTACGCGTGGTGGCAACAGGCGATAGTGGCGGTGTCGGTCTTTGAGGGTGTCGGGAAGGGGGACCCCTCGATTTGTGAGACGGTCGGTCAGTCGATCGGTGGGAGTGCAGTTTGGGAGAGCTAGACAATCCATTGGCTGTGATGCGAACGTCCTTCGTTTCTCTCTTGTTCAGCGGAACAGAGGTAGAGCTAGGACACGACTACGTACGAGGAAGCCTGTTGTGCATGGGTACACAGGAAAGACGGTGGAAGAGACGTGAAGAGAGAAGATTTTCGACAGAGAGTGTGAGTGAGTGAGTGAGTGAGCGAAAGATTGAACACATGAATCAGGATTCCATGAGTCTTCTTGTGCTCCTTCTTTCGTTCGTGTTTGTTGATGTGGAATCTCTCTGCGTCTTATCTTGCATCGGGGTATCTGCTCGTTGATTTGTTGTTTCCTGAATGTTTCCAAACATTCCATTGAAATTGAGTTTAATTCCCATGTTTGCATCCTTTCAGGCGTTGATGCAAAGTGCCGAGGGTGCAAAGGACGTCTTTGAAGAACTTGTGCAAACTGAGGGAGAGAAGAATACCTCTGCATCAGGCCTTGGAAGTACCCGTGTGGCTCTGCTATCTGGTGGGTGGTTTTGTGTGTAGATTTTCTCAACGGTGTGACTCTGCCATCCGGTTTTCTTCTTTTTCGCTCGCGTGGCCTCCAGGAGTTTAGGATGAGAAGATGATTGGGTCGCATGGCTGTTCTGGTGTCGTGTGGTGATTGCCTTTCTATCTGCCTGCCTGTCTGTCTGCTTGTCTGTCTGCGAGGACTTGACTGCTTCCCCCCTCTTCCATTCTCTCCACCACAAAGAATCATCTGAATGGTGTCAAATGAATGCGTGCGTCAGGAGGATTCGTCGGTCCGCTTCTTCGAGATCTGAGGCTGGTTGCTTCGTTTGCTCGGCAGCAGCCGGGGGCACGGGGGAAAGGGGCGGTACCTTGTGTGTTGCCGCTTCCACAGCTGGGTGTCCAGACAGGGGGGGTTCCTCAGACATCAAAGGGGGGTGATACCTTTCTGGGGGGTGAGGAGGAAAGAAGGGACGGTGGAATTCTCGGGGGCAAACGCAGAATCTCGGAGCGGGAGGTGGGGACAGGCACGCATTCAGGTGTAGTCGTTGTCTCTCCTCCTTCTGAAAAACGCCACAAGGCGAGAGGAGTACATTCATGTGATCTGATTGAAAAGTGCTGGTGGGAACCTTCGCTTGGTGTTGTCCGAAAGCTGCAAAGGTCGCATGGTCAGTAACTGCGCTCAATCTGTAATTCATGCTTTTGTGGATCAGTGTAGCAATATCTCCCCAAATGTTCTTCTTCTTTTTCCTGCCTCGGTTGTGAACAACGAACCTTCTTCGCACTTTCCTTTCTTTCTTTCTTTCTTTCTTCCTTTCTTTCTTTCTTTCTTTCTTCCTTTCTTTCTCTTTCAGTCTCGTTCTTTCTTTCTTTCTTTCTTTCTTTGGACACGAATCGAGGCCTTGGGAGTCTCATCTCTCGAAAGCGTCGTGCCTGCCTGCCTGTCTGAGCGTGCAGCCCTCTCACTGGTCCTCTGGAGCCTCCCGAAGATTGAGGATCTGGGTGTTGCTGTCAGATTGAATGTTGGTTGGTTCTTTCGTCTGTTTGCCTGCTTGCGCTTTGGGCTGTGTGTGGATCGATTTGTGTGGGGGTGGGTGGGTGGGTGGGTGTGGACGGACAGGAAGGAGAAATGCTGAATGCAGTTGTGGAGGCAACGGAGGGACGGACGGACTGCAGAATTAAGTCCTTCGTCATGCACTCCGTCATCCTCCTCCCGCCTCCCTCCTGTCACCCTTCTCCATCTTTTCTCTCTTTTTGTGCAAGCGCATGCCTTCCAGTGTAAATGCACGTCCCTCTCTGTGGAGAGTGATAGAACCAGCCCTACGTGCAATGAACATATTTCTTCTCTCCGCCTAAAAATGGCTTGTGGCACTATTTTTGTCGGCACATTTCTGTTGTCACTTCCTCTGCTTGTGTGTCGTTGTTTTTTTCGGACAAACATGAAAATGCGTGTGCAGAAGTGATCAATCTGTCCTCCTCACTGGGAGAAAAGCATATACACACTCTCTCTCCCTCTGCAGATGCCACCTCCTTTGGCGCTTCCCCTCCTGTTCCCCTCCCGTCTGCTGTTCATCTCTCTCCTCACGGCTTTGCCTTCTGAGAGGGACGAGGAGAAAAGACCTGAAGGCAGCAAGGGTATCCTCCAGTCGGGCAGCTGCTCTTCCACCCTGAAAGTTGCCCTTCTTCTGATTCATGCTGCCATGGAGGCAGCCGGGACTGCAGAGAAACGAGAGGGCATCGGGGAGGAGTACTCTAAGTGGGAGAGGAAGAGGCGGAAAAGAAATGCAAGCAAATTGCTCCAATCAGCGCTGATTCCTCACTCCGACTCAGTCAGTTCATCTGCCTCCGTCTCTTTAGTCTATCCAGCCGCCGTGTTTTTCTTCTTCTCTGCCTGCATCTACCGCTCCTTTCCGCCCCCTCTACAGGCTCCCAAAGTCTCTGTCTGTCGCCTCGTGGAGGGACTTTCTCCGTGAGCAGATGGCGTTCCATCTACCCATCCTTGTATGAATATTAGATCTGCCGAGTGATCGCTTGGCGACTCCAACTGTCTCTCTACCTGCAGACAGGCACCTCCGCTGCCGCTTTGGATCTCTGCGCGTGCTCCCTGGCGATGGGTGTGGGGGACGTGAGGCTGCTGTCTGAGGAGGCGCTGACGGCTCTGCAGGTCGGAGAGAGGCAAGGGGGGGGGGGGGGGGGGGGGGGGGGGGGGGGGGGGGGGGGGGGGGGGGGGGGGTCTAGGAACAGGCAGGTCCCTCCCTCCATGCTTCGAGGCATCCACAGCATACAAACAACGAAGCTACCCTCCCTCTCTTGTAGAGATGCAAAGTGATTAGCTCAGGGCAAAGAGAGGGAGAGAGAGACCGCGGCTTTTTGACAAAAGAAGGCGAACACAGAAAAGCACCTGCAAGTCACAGTGTATTATTTTTTTCTACATTGTCTGTGTGATGCTCGGAAGAAGGGAAGTCCCCTCCAACCGCTGCTCTCTGTCTCTCCTTCACTCCATCAGTACATCTTATGCAGCACATTCTGATATCAACTCGATGCACCTTCAATGTACCGCATGCAGTCCAGCCCTAATTGGCGGCTCCTGAGAGTCCTCGCTCACCAGCAGAAAAGGACGGAGGTGAGTTTGATCTCTCTGTGTTTTTTCTTGTCGTTCTGAATGAAGGGGAGCTAGACACTCCAATTTCCTTAGAAACCAAATTGACTCTTATTCAACTGTTTCTCCCTCCCTCCCTCTCCCTCTTTCTCTCTCTCTCTCTCTCTCTCTCTCACACACACACACACACACACACAGACACACACATCTGCTTTGCCTTACATGCGTGCAGCGTCCCTGATTGCGTCATTACTTTCCTCTTCATGCCTGGATCCTCTTCCTTTTTTTTTTCCCTTTTGATTTGACCTCCCCGTGTGCAGCTGAACTCCAGAATCGCAGAGCTAGTGTGCTTCCACACCCTGGGGCTACTCCCGAAGCAGGCGGACTCCCGGATTCGGGAAGAGCTCCAGCCTGTGTTTGTGGTGGGGAGGGCGAGTGAGGAGGAGTTGAGGGACGATCCCCAGAAAGTGCTGGCGGTGTGGGGGGGCAGCAGAAGGGAAGTGTCGGCCGCAGACGAGAGCGTTGAATTGTTCTCCCTTCTTCGGGCAGGCGTCGGGACTCTGGTGGAAGAGAAGTCCCTGGACTTTCTTCAGGTCTGTTGCCTGGTTGGTCCCTTCGGACTGTCTGTTGTTGTAAGGTGAGTGCACCATGGAGGGTCTTGAACCTCTTTGGTGGTTGGCCTGTCGGTGAGTGTAGCCTGACGGGGGTGGGACTGACGGGTAAAGCGTGTATTCAGAGAAGATGCGCGGACCTCAAGACAACTCATTTGTCTGTTTCTTTGTTGGGGGGATGGTGAGCATATGAACACTCTCGCACACACACGCACACACATACATACATACATACGCGCTGAACGGAGTGACGATTGGAGTCGCGCAAAGCTGCAGGGTTTCAACAGAGAAACATTTTTCTGTCAGTCCTGGCTCTCTTTCTTTCTCTCATGGTGTTGCCACTGGCCGTGTCCCCACCCCGACACGTCATCTGACTAGTCGAGTGCATAGTGAATGGGCAGAACGTCTTGAACAACCTAAATAAACAACGGGCTTCCCGCTTTTATATCACTGATTGATGCTTCCTGTCTCATTGATTGTTCTTTCTTTCCTTCGTTCTGCAGCAGAATGGCGACTCTCAGGACTCGCTTAGCATGCTCAGACAATTGGTCTGTCAGTGGGTGGGGGGTCGGTAGTATGGGGTCTCTCTGCCCGCACGCAGAGCGTGTTTCTCATGGGTTTCGTCCATTTCCCTGTCCTGCCGGAATTGTATAATTGCACAGGCAGTAACGTCAATACAATGAATGCACGTTTGTCTCTTCATCCTGGGTTGCATTGCAGATGGAGGTGATGCCCTTCCTGGGTTCTGTCCGTCCGACGTTCTCCCCCAACTCGACTGGAACTGTGTACGAGAAAGTCATGCGTGCGACCTTGGTCCGTCAGTCGCGTGCTCGGTTGAGAGATGCGTGGAGTGGTCTGTGTGTGTGTGTGTGTGTGTCTTCTGTTCGAGAAGGGACAAGATTGCTTCTTGCTGTTTCGATTGTGTTTCTCAGGCTAGCGCATTTACTTTCGGAAAGAGGGAGAGAGGAAAGAAGACGCATTGGAAAGCTGATGGAATGCTGCTGTCCCCTTTTCTTCCCGTCTCTTCTTTCGACTTTCCCAATCCTTGTCGTTTCTGACTCTATTCTGCGGTCAATCGCTGACGTGGTTCTGCCTGCAGTCGAGGGCGGTGGAAATTGAAATCGTTCCTGTTCATGAAGAATATGATGTGGAATCCTTCGAAGAGAAGTTTGTACTGTCTCTCTTCTTCGTATCGGTCCTGAGTCTGTCTGCAGAATTTCCAAGGCGGGGGTGTGGGCCGTCTCGTCCAAGCAGTGGAAGGTCTCTTCTTCCGTCTCTTCACTGAAGACTGGGAGGTTCTCCAAAAGGAAAAAGAAAAAGGGGGAACGGGGGGGATTCGAGGAGGAGTGGGAGAGGGAGGAATTGACGACGGGGGGTCCGGACTCGCTCGTGCTCTTCACCTGTTCGCCTGGGTTTTGGGGTTTTGGACTCAAGGAGGCCTGCCTCCCCCACACGTCAGTCAGTCAGTCTGCTCTGTCTCTCTTAGCATGCACGCAGGCTTTGTTTCTTTCTCCGGTGCTTCGTGTTTCAGTACTTTGGCCACTCGCCCATAAAACACCGACGACGCACCGTGCGGCTTTGTTGGGGAGGAGCGGGTCGTGCGTCATCCAGTGAAAGAGGGAAGCTTGCTGTTGGAAAAAGAATGTGCAGTTCGATGAAACTGCGTGCGTCAAGTGGAAGAGAGAGGCAAGGATTGACAAGAAACACATCTGCTGATGCATTCGCCCTTCTCTGCGCATGCCTTCTCTGTTTCAGACAAACGACGCCTTCTGTGAGAAGATGCGACAGCACACGTGGACCCACACAGTCGGAACAGAGGGAGCTCGTGGAGCTTCTTCATCTTCCTCTGGACACATCAGGAGGGCGGGTGATGCAGCGACAACGGCTCTCCTGGCCTTTGCGGCTGTCCAGGCAGTGAGAGGTCAGGGGAAGGGGGTAAGGACAAGGAGAAACAACTGTAAGGGCAGTCGTTTTCTCTTTTCCGTTTCCCTGGAGGTTCTTTTTCCTTCTCTGTCTGGAACGGGTCCACAATTCTCTCTCAAACCCTCCTCGAGTCTTTCACATCCTTCTCTTAAGAGCTAGCTCTCTCGACCCTGTCGCACAACAAATGAATGCCGTCATGCCCCAAAAGCTTTTGTATCGGGTCGGTCGGCCCCGTTTCCCTGAGTATGAACAGCGCAAGCTTTGCGGATGTGTCCACGAGTGAGTATTCATGCACACATGTCTGGATGATGCAGCTGCTGCTGTTGCCGGGACTCTTGACGAGGACAGCGTCTCCAGACTCCACAAACTTCCCTTCGCATGCGCACTTGAGGTAGCGTCTTCAGAGTCAGTCGGTGCATGGATGGATCGATGCAATTCAGGCAGAGAGACTCAGATAGACTAGAACCGCAATGAATGCAGAAAGAGTCCTTCTACCGTGAGACGGCTCTCCAAAGGTGATGCGAGTCGAGAGCCGTCTCCTTTCTTTAGGTAGTTGATGCATCTTTTGCTTTTGGCACTCTCGAGCGATGGCAGTACTGTCGCCTTCATCCTTCCAAGTGCTTGACTCCTGGATTATCTGCGGTCTCTCAATACGCCAGGCTCTGTTTGCCTTCCAGAAGCAAGCCCGGCCAAACCCCCATTCTAAACGACCAAATGCTCTTTCATGAAACAATCAATGTAATCGAATGGCAGCCAGACCTCTGCTTTGCGGGACCACCTGTATTGGACAACGGAGGTAAGATACTCACATACGCACACGCACAAACCCTTCGACACAGAGGGAAAAACTGAGAGATGCTCATTTAAGTATATTCTGCACACGTCTACCCATGTGTGTGGGCGCTGTTGGCTGTATGCGTGTGGATTCTTGCAGCCCCCTGCTTCACGGAGACCGTCTGTGCACGAACTCGCGGGAGGACATGGGGGGGGGCAGCTTCCTGCTTTCCCTCCTTGCCCTTGACCTTCTCCCCTCTCTCTCCTGTCTGGCCTCCTCGTCCTCCTGCATCCCTCTGGCCTCTGCCGTGAGGGGAAGGATGGAGACGGGCATCAGCTCGCACACACTGGAGACGCTCGTGATTCGATGTGCCGCAGTGTCAGTTGGCACCGCAGTGCCTGGGGGGGTTGCTGGTCGTGCCTTCTCCACCCCGTGTTTTTGTTGTTGCTCAGCTCTTGCACACCCAGTGTGTTTTGCTGTTGTGTCTTTAAGGAGGAAAGAGAAGACACTTGCTGTCCTTGTTGCACACTTACTGGTCCTTGCAAGTCTCTTCGAATACAGAAGCATTCTCAAATGATCATATGTGTGCAGAGGGATCTGACCTCTCCTCACATGTTTGCCTACGTTGGACAGAGAGCAACTGCACCTCTGCGATTATTTTCCATGCAGAGTTCTTGAGGACTGGAACGAAGACAATTCAGTCAGAGAGAAGGGAAACTCCTCTCCAAAGAGAAAGGGCCTTCTCGAAAGTACGGAACGAGAGGTCAGAACTGATCGAATTGGATGGGAAGGCTTTCTCTGAATCTCTCTCTCTGAATCTGTCTCGCTCTCTCTCTCTCTCTCTCTCTCACACACACACACACACACACACACACACACGACTCTTCGACATCTTTCGTCGAGACGTGAAAGAAGCGCATCCTGTCCTGCATCCTCGTTGCTTGTCTTTCGTGAATTTCTCTTGATTATTTCCTCTTGTTTACAGGACTATCTGCCTCTTGACCCTTGGCTTCTACACGTCCTTTCTTCCTTTCTCTCCTTCTTTCTTTGCAGGCTGCGTCTGAGAGGTGGCGGCTTTTGCTCTTGTCCCGGTCTCTTGAGGTGCTCTCAACTTCAGTCCACTTGTTGTTGGGTGAGAAGGCCAGAGCGGGCGGGAGCGTCGCGGTCGATTTGAGACCTGGAGACTACATCAAAGCGATCGAAGAGTCGGTAGACTTTTCTTTTCTGTTTGCGACGGGACAGGGGAAAGCAGGGGGAGAGAGAGAAGAAACATGCCAGTTGAAGGAAAAGAATGTTCCTCTCATCAAGCTCTGGTTGTCATTGAACGACGTGCTTTCTCTCGTGTCGTTGCTGTTCGGAATGAATTCCCTTTTCATTGCTGTCTGTGGCGTCCCCTGGCCCTTTTCATCATCTGCGGATATTTTTCGTCTCTGTCTCCAGTGGTCTCCCTCTGATTTGGTTTTTCTTTCGGTCTCCTAGCTTGTCTCACGTGTCAATTTTTCTGTTTATTTCTGTTGCATGCATCCTCCCCTGCCCGTCCTCTCCTCTCCTCTCCTCTCCTCTCTTCTCAGCCCGACTTCCTTCCTCCAAGGGCTCCCTGCGAGGCTCTGCTGCCGACTGATGGAGACGGGAGTGCTGGTGCCTCTGGTCCTCAAGATGGCGAGGGTGTCGACCCAAATCTTCTTGGGAAAGCCCGTTCCCCCCTGCCCTCCTGAGGCCGTAGAGGAGGAAAAGAGGAAAGACGCAGCAGAGAAGGCGAAGACCAAGGATGTAGACGTGGAAATGGGGGGGGAGGGAGAAGAGAGCAACGTGCAGGCAAACAGTCAGGAACCACCTGAGGAGAGAGCTGTGCGACTGTGGTTGTTTGAGAAGGAGACAGAACGATTCAACGACATGCAGACACATGTGAGTTCCTGAAGGATGGAAGATCCACGTATGGAAGGGAACCATGCATAGGCATTCAATTGAAGCGAAGATCCCTCTATCTCTTCATTTCTCTTTTGGTCTCTCGATCCTGTACTGCACTGATCGTGCAGGGCGAATCGCATCTGTGAATCAGCCTACAGATATCCTCACAAGTGGTTCGAAGACAGTGCGGCAATCAAAGAAGAGTGTCAACAAAATACATTTCTTCTCACTGAATCGATGCATGGTGAAGTTTTTTGTTTTTCTGCAAGCATCAAGATCACTCTGAAGCTCTTTGGGTCAACGTTGTCTCTCCTTTCCACCTCCTCTGACGCTAGGATATGGTCCGATATTTGAAAACATGATCCATCGTATTGCTGCAGGCTGTGGAGCTCTTGAGGTGGACACTCTCTATTGCGGGTCGTTGTCTGAGCTCTGCTGCCCCTTCACCGTTTCTTCAGAAAAAAAGCGTGCGTCAGTCGAAGCTGCGGCGACAATTCAAAAAAGCACTGAGTGTCTTTGAGGAACTGGCATTTTGGGCGGGGAGGGTGGAATAGACCGAGGCACTACCATGAAGTGCTGCATGCATCCACACATCAAGTGTACTCAAAGAATGGTTTGGATATATGAGAAAAAAAGGAGAGAAGAGACATGCTGCTGCTGTAAAAAGTACTCACTCACTCACTTTATCCTTTCCATCATTTACATGAAAAGCAACTCGATCTGGCACACTGTCGAATAAGTAAGGACAACCGCGTCACTGCCCTTTTCTGCTTTCTTCTTTTCTCTCCTTTTCTCTTCTTTTCTCTTCGTGCAGATTCACCCGTCCTCTGTATCTGACTTTCTTCACGGACTATGCCGCGCCTTCATTCACCCTCTCACCTGTGCCTCAACGCTTGGAATCTCTACCCATCTGAGTGCGCACATCCGCCTTCTGGGACCGCTCCTCCACAAACCTGTGCACCTAGGTTGCCTCGACTCTGTGCTTAGAGCCGACGAAACGGAAAGTCTGGAGGTCCTTCCCTCTCTTCTAGAGCTCTTGAAGGAAGACTTGAAATCAACACTTCGGAAAGTGGGACTTCGAGAGACAGAGGGAGAGACAAAAAGAGGAGAGGACAGAAGGAAAGAGAGCGTTCAGACAAAGGACATTTCTAATTCCTCCTTCTGGTTCACCTGCGTCTGTCGAATTGTGGCCGTCTTGCGAGGAGCAGATAGCGGAAGCAAGAAGCTGCCGTCAGTCGAGACGTCGATCAAGCAAATGCATCTGAGCTCACTGGAAAGTCACGCACTCCTGCCTGCCTCCTGCGTTCCTTGAGCTTCTCAAGTAGAAACGCAAAAGCGTTCTCATAGTCAATTTCTATGCCTGCCGGCTTACCGGTGTTTCCATCTTCTGGAATTTTAGCTCCCTCCTTTCCTCTTTGTATCGATTCTCTCTTCTCCTCTTCTCTTTTTCTCTCCTCTCCGTTCCTCTTCTCTTCTTCTTCTTCTTCTTCTTCTTCTTCTTCGACCGATCCATCAGGGTAGGCATGTCAATAACATCTGGGCATTCAGTGATGCTTCCTTATACGAGCATGGCAGCCGGGGCCTCTCATCTCATCCAATTTCCCCCTTTCTGTCTTTGTCTCTGTCTGTGTCTCTGTCTCTGTCTCTCTGAACATGCCAATCAGGTCCTCTGCCCAAGCAAGCCCTTCAGTGGAACATACGGAGAGTGCTGAATCTGGAGACGCACAAAAGGAGAAAGAGAAAAAGGGGGAAGCAGAAGAAGAAAAGGACCCCTCGCCTTGGAGACTTGGGGCATCCACTGTGAAGACTCTCGTCGCGTCTTTCGGTGACCTCCTACGGATGCACGTGAGGACATCGAGTCAGTCAGTCAGTCAGTTGTTGTTGGTATGTAGGTCGGTTCTCTCATCCATCTTCTTTCTCGTCCATCCATCTGTAACCATTCTGTTCTCTCTCTCCCCCGCCCCTCTCTCTCTCTTTCTCTCCCTTTTTTTTTTTCTCTCCCCCTGTTCATCTTTCTGGTAGAAAAGCACAAGGGCTGGCAGGAATGAGCAGAAAGGAAGCGGGTTCTCTTCTGAATATCAATCTGATGAAAAGCGAGGATTGGCGAGAAGAGAGGACGTCGGACTGGTCGGCTGATGAGATCAGCACGTCAGATAAGGGACAGAGGAATGCCTTTCAATAAAAACGATGCATGACGCATTCCTCTGCAGAGGACCTCGGTGTACAGTCTCTCTGTCTTTGTGTATGTGTGTGTGTGTGTGTGTGTGCGCGCGCGCGCGCACCTACCTACACTCCCTCTTCCCCTGTGCGTGGCCGGATGTGCAGATTTAGAGCTTGGAGTCCTCCTCGCTTCCGTCTGCCCTGAGGTGTCCCGTCTCTGCTCTGCACACCCGAAGAGAGTGGCAGAAGAGCTTGAGGGTCGGTCTGTGGGTCTCTTTCTGAATTATTCATTCATTCGCTCATTCATTCATTTATTCATTCATTCATTCATTCATTCATTCATTCATCCCGTTTGCGTCTACGGTCCTCCATCACAATTAAGAGTCAAGGGTCAACAGGAGATAATGGGTTTGTTACTGTAGACAGTGTTGGGGTGATGGTCTCTGTGTGTGTGTTGGCCTCGGAAGTCTGTCAGACAAATCTGTTGCCATCATTGCAGCTGTCTCGGTCTCCCTCCCCCTCCACCACCATAGAGCCTTGCTGCTTTCCTGGGTATGCCACGGTGCATACTCCTGCAGTCTCTCTATGCGACCTTCTCCTTCCTTGATCATGAACAGGACAATACAGTTGCATCACAGTGCGATTTTGGATATATCGATAGTTAAATATGTGCTGCGACCACCACGCTGTCGGGTCACTGGCTTCCCTCCCCCCCTCTTCTGCAGATGCCCTTGAAGAAGTCCTGCCGTTTCTTGAGAGTCGCTTGGGTTCTCAGACTGCGTCAGACGGCCCCGCAGAGACCTCGAGAGGGTCTGGTGGGACTGTGCTTGGAGGGGGAGAAGTTGGGGAAGGGAAAGAGACGAGCCTGCTGAGCGCTTTGAGGACAGTCAACGGGGAGGCCGTCGGAGACGGCAAAGGTGGCTCGGACGGTCAGGCTGTTGTTTCCGGAGAGACGGAGAAGGAGAGGGGGGCAGGAGAGGGAGGGTACGCAGAGAGGGTACTCCGTGCTGCAGAGAGGACCCTTCTCAGGGAGCTTCAGTCAGTCGATTGATCGATGTCAAGGCTGTTCACAGGAGCTCTTGGAGGGTCTTTTTTGCCTTTCCCGAGATAATCAGTGTGTTTCCTTTCTTTGTGACGATGCGCGCAGAAGCTACGGAGTTGCCGACGCCTTTCCTGATCCATCCATGTCCATTTCCACAATATCATATGCATTCAGATAGACGCATAGATTGTTGTACCGCCGCGTGCCTGTTGGCTTTTGTTCCGAGGTCTCTGCACATGAATCTGACTCTGTGGACTAGGAAATTGAAGGTCTGTATGGCCGATGTAATTCGAGCGAGGGCTCTTAGACTTGCACGGCCATTGAAGTGTATGGCTGGCTTGCGGCATGCTCCCTCGATCTCCATGTCCGAGGTTGTTCCAGTTTCAGAAATCCACTCTGTTCCTTGCAAACCAAGCTGTGTGCATGTCCGCTGCAAGACAATATGTTTTTCGGAATGTGCTTGTGTCTCTACGAACAAGAGCTGTGTTGCTGTGTTGCAGGAGCATCAAGAGAAGCACGGAAAGAATTTTGAATGCGTAAGATCGGGTTCAGAGGAGTACAGAGCGGTGGAGACAGCTAGAAGCCAAATGTAGGCGCAAGGCAGAGTAGCGCTTTGTTGATCGATGAACCAGATATAGACTCACGAAACAGGTCCTGCATGGTCGCTCAGCTTGAAGTCCTGCGGCTGTTAGCGGCTGTTAGCGGCTGCTGTTCAGAGCAAGACTCTGTGTATGACCCGAAAAAAAGCATGCATGCTCGAAGCATGCTTGCGGCCAGCTCATGGCCCAGTCGGACCTGGCGTTGAGCGCAAGCCTAGGCGCTTGCATGCTACCCAAACCGGTCGGACTTACAAGTAATGATACATCAGCGCACCATCAATCCTAGCTTCCTAACTTACAAGTAGCTCCATCATATGATGATACATTATGATCAGATGATCACAACTACCTCGTCAAGCAAAAGCTCCTAACAAAGGCATCATGTTTGACCAGAGCGACCGGGCCGATTCAATTTAGTTTACAAAATTTAGCGTTAAATCTATAAAGGCCTTGCACTATTTAAAAAAAACGAATTAAATCTTAAATTAAACTTCTATTATTTTTTTTTCTAGTTTTTTAATACTCGCCCAGGGCCTACATGCCTAGACGCCTGCTTGAAAAAAAAAAATGTCTCTGACCCTTCACTCTAGCCTTTACTTTTTTTTTTTTGCCGATACTCGCCGACAACCTAAAGTGACCTAGAAAGTGATAAAGAACTGTTGTTCAAGTGTTGCACAACTTGCAGTACAAGTATTGTTTCAGTATACGTTATACAAGTGCATGTTATTTAGGTGTTGCACAAGTGTTGTTTAGGTGTTGCACGATCTAAAGTGACAATTAAACAATTAAAACTGTTGTTCAACTGTTGTACAAGACTTAGTGTTATTTAAGTGTTATACAAGTGTTATTTAGGTATGTTTAGGTGTTACACAACTGATGTTGAAGCAAAAAAGTCTAGCAAAAAAGTAAAAAAGAAAAGAAAAAAAAAATCTTCTTAGTATAAAAATAGTATAAATTATCCAGTTTTTTTTTCTGTAGCAGGCGCCTAACTGTGTGCAGGGCCTAAAATCTTTTTAAATGAGGCACTGTGGTAAAGGCATGGTAAATGTTTAGATCTGAGTTAAAGACTGAATAAAACTAGGAATGGAAGTGAAAGCTAGAGTGAAACTAAAAAAATATATATGTTAGCAGCGTCAACGGCGCCCTAGAAGAAGAGACAAAGCCTAGGGCAAAGCGATTTCTAAAGAATTAAACTGGTAGGAATTGTGCATGTGAAATGGGATAGGACGGCAAAACAAATATGTCAGTATATGTAAACACGACTCCAAGCCGCTCATCACAGGGTGGCAAGCGGATGCTCAAAAGGGACATAAAGAGGAGTGTGAAGAGTAAGCGTCGAGGGAAGGGCGGCCGCAGCGGCTGCGATTGGTTTGGAATTAGTTTAGAAATATCAATTTTCAAATTAGTTTTTTTAAATGTAGATCATTTTTTTAAGTAAATTATAGTAAATTGATGTATAAACTAGGGAGCAGCACGTCTGGTGTATGTACTAGATTTTGGAGCTGATATGACCAAAAAAAAATGAAAATTTCATTTGGTTTTTTAGTAACAAAATATTTTTTAGGTGCGGCTTGATGAGTTACTTCCAAAAAACATAAAATTTTGGTGTGGGTTATTCGTTGTGTTATAGGTTATAGGGGTTAAATACATGTCGCTTCGTGATGTTATGGATTGCTCGGTTAGAGGTCATTTTGGGTCAGTAACCATCATTCAAAGACCATCCTAGAAAGTGTTTAAAAGTTGTTTAAAACATGTTTAAAGACCTTATAGTGGATGGTTACTCACTTTTTATCAGGGGTTAAAAATGGTTACGGGTTACTCGGTTAGAGGCCTTTTTATCAAATATTGAAGCAACACATCAAAATTATGCAATTGTTCAAGAACCATAAAGTGTTTCAACCTTTTTGAGATGTTTTTAGAAGTAACTTAAGCTAAACAATCGATTGGCACCACTTTTAAAGTGCTAGGTGATCGATGTATAGGGGGGGGGATACTAAAATCACTAAAAACAAATAGTAACCATCGTGAAGTGCTGCACCTTAGTATATAAAAGTAACTTCTATATTTTTTTTTTTAGTTTGTCTTTGCTAAAACCCTTCTTTAAACAATGTTTTTAACAAAAATTTATCAACAAAAGTTTGAAAAAAAAATGTATGTTTAATTTGAGTCAATTCGGAAATTTGGGGATTTTGGGTTCCAAATTCTCAAATTCTTATTCCAAATTTTCTAATTATCATTTCAAATCTTCCAAACTTTTCCAAAAACGATAAGGTATACTTAGTACACAGCTATATATACATATACATACACACATACACACACACACACACACACACACATATATATATATATATATATATACAAACACACATACACACATACACACACACATTGGTCCTTCCTGTTTTCTTCTCTTTTTATCTCCCTTTCCTCTTCTCTTACAAACAAGTTGAACAATGCGAGCATAACGACCAAAATGGTCTTTTTCCAACTTGTTCATTTCTTTTACCCGTTGAACGCCTTTTTTTACATACCTGCTCCAATCCTTGTTCCCAGGCCCTCTTCACTGGTTTGTTTTGTTTGCTCTTAGTTACTGTACCTTGTCGGTTGATCTGACTGTCACAGCCCTTCATAGTGAGAGGCGACACTTGGATTAACTACAGCGTCATCCAGGCGCCGGGTTTTAGCTAGCAGATGGCTATAGCCCCACCCTGATGAGTGATGCTGGTCTGGCAAAAGGGCAATAAAACATTGTCCTAGACTCATGCATGCATTTCATGAGGGCCTACAGACTGATCAATAACAAATTAAATGATGATGTCTGCCTCTACTGCCCGAGAGTCTCCGTTGCAGTCGTCGCACTCCTCCCACAAAAGAGAAACGACATCAGCAATTGAAAAAGCATCTTCTAGATACAGGGTGTTTAGAATTGTGAGCATGAAGCCCCCCCCCATTGTATGATGCAGGTCTGGCAAAGGGGCAATACAGCATTGTCCTAGTAGACTCATGCATTGCATGATGGCCTATAGACTGATTCATAATAATAATAATAATAATAATAAAGAGCGTAGCACTCTCTTTAGGTCGCCTGCCCCTCGCAGCAAAAATATTGTGTTTGTGCGCTTTTTGGTTGCCTGTTGCTCTATATGCGTTTGACTGTCTGCCTGTCCGCAAGTCAGACATGGATGCATTAGATGTCCTTCAATTGCGCTTTGTCCGTTGGGCTTTGAATCTGTCTCTCTCCTCTTTCCGTGTACCTACCCTGTGTGCTGTCGGTCTACTTCCTGCACGTGTGCATTTGTCGATGAGACTTGCTGGGTATTTGACTAACTTAAAACATATTGACCTCAAGATACCCGCGGGTGCCTGGTCGGTTTTAATGAATGGTGATTGTCCTTCCTCTATGATGCACGCACAAAAATTGATTGGGTCGACCGGATTGGAAGAATTTGTGACTGTCAATCTAACCATCAGAAGAAGAAAGAAAGCCACCAAGGTTGGCCGTCTCCTTCTTTTAAGAGCAGTGATCAACCGGGAAGTTGATGAATGGATTGATGGTTGTCTAGAAAAGGCTGCTTCACGGGGGGCGGTTTTGCAGTTTGGCAGAGGAGTCAGACCGAATGTGTTCCAAACGTCTTATCCTACTGCCCAACGTTTGTCTCTCCTCTTCCTTTCCTCTACTTTTCCTTGATCCCCTTCGTCCCCCCGTTTCGTTTCCCTCCCTCGCGCTGCGATCTGGTCCTCAGGCCCTTTTTCAGCCTTGCTGTATATATTGCTTGGTGGTCGCCCCCATACACTGTACAGAGGGCTGGAAGACGCGGTTTGCCCTGCATGCAGGGGCAAAGCAGACGATCTACTGCACCGATTGACTGAATGTACAGAAGCTAGAGCAGATCGAGAGGCTCTGAATGCAATTGTAACCGAAATTGAAGCCAAATTAGACAGAGCCCAAGAAAGAGAGAGAAAGTGGTTGCTATCGATAGACTCCACCCCTCTAAAACACGCCACGCAAAGCGAATTGTTGGCACGAATGAAGGTCACCCTGGCACTCAGACACTCACCCATACCGCCCCTGTGACTCTTGCAAAACATCTGTCTGTGCCCTCCATCGTAAGGCCTGCGATTCGATGCATGTGATGGTTACTTACCTCTCTTCCCGTCTCACCTTTGAATGTTCTTTTTCCATCTCCCACGTACATCTCCCGTCCTCCCTCTCCACCGGTCTTCCTGTCTGCCTCTACTGCCTGAGAGTCTCTGTTGCAGTTGTCGTACTCCTCCCACAGAAGGGAAACGACATCAGCGATTTAGAAAGCATCTTCTAGATGCAGGGTGTTTAGAATTATGAGAGTGAAGCCCCCTCCCGTTGTATGATGCAGGTCTGGCAAAGGGGTAATAAAGCATTGTCCTAGACTCATGCACTGCATGATGGCCTATAGACCGATTAATAATAATAATAATAATAATAATAATAATGATGATGATGATGATGATGATGCTTTCAATACTCACATCTTTCTCGTGCTTTGTTATTTTAAATTAATATCCATTTGAACTGAATTCACTTGACATCTGTTTAGCAAGATGAATGGAATGTAATTAAAATCTTTCTAGTCCTAAAAGGGTCTCCTTCCCCCGACCTGGGTAAGTGGCGTCCGATTCATGTTGTCTCACTCTTACCAAAACTCTTTTCTTCACAGTGACTCCTCTCTGCCCGTCTTACATCGCAAGTGAAGATTGATTATAGGCAGTTAGAATTTTAGCAATGGATAGGAACAAGAGAAGCTATTGGAGCACTTACCATGCTAATGCAAAAGGCAAAGAAAAGAAAGAGACCCTTGTTAGCATGCTTTATAGACTTCAAAAAAAGCTTTTGACTCCCTCCCCAGGGATGTTTTATTTGAAATTTTGTTGAAGTAAAGGGTGAGTGCAGTTGAAGTCAAAATAATTTGGGCAATGTATACAAAATTTTTAATGTGGACAAAATCATCACTGGCAGCCCTTTTATGTTCAAAGAAGAGAAAGGGGTAAAACAAGGGGATCCTCTCTCTCCTCTCCTCTTCTTGATTTTTATCAATGATTTGCATAAAAAAGTGAAGGCTTCCAGTCGTGCAAAAGTTCTGCCCGGTGGGGTAACCGTTGAGTGCAATAGCCTTGGTTATGCCGATGACCTCGTCCTCATTGCTGAGAGCGTGCATGACCTACAGGTCAGCTTGAATGAATTGAATTCTTTTTGTGATGAGAGAGGCCTCACTGTTAATTTGAAAAAGATGAAAATCATGTGTCTGTCCGACTTTTACCCTATAATTGAAGGCAGGCTTATGTTTGAGGGAAAAGAAGTCGAGAGAGTGGGGTTGTATAAATATTCGGATGTTCTTTTGTTTGAAGGAGGGGACTTAAAAGAGGTAATAGAAGAGAGGCTTAGTATAGCGAGTAGACGGTTAGGTCATACAAAGAGTGTGGCACTCTTTTTAAGCCGCCTGCCCCCCGCAACAAAAATTTTATGTTTATATGCTTTCTGGTTGCCTGTTACCCTATACGTATTTGACTATCTGCCTGTCTGCAAGTCGGACATGGATGTGTTAGATGCCCTCCAATTGCGCTTTGTCCGTTGAGCTTTGAATCTATCTCTCTCTTCTTTCCGTGTATCTACTTTGTGTGCTGTCGGTCTACTTCCTGCACGTGTATACGTGTCGATGAGACTTGCTGGGTATTTGAGTAACTTAAAATTTAATTTAACATATCGACCTCAACATACCCGCGGGTGCCTGGTCAGCTTTTAATAGTTTAATGAATGGTGATTGTCCTGCGTCTATGATTAACGCACAAAAAATGATTGGGTCGACTAGATTGGAAAAATTTGTGACTCAGTCTGTCAATCCAACCATCAGGAGAAGAAAAAAAGCCATCAAAGTTAGCCGTCTCCTTCTCTTGAGAGTAGTGATTAGCCAGGAAGTTGATGAATGGATTGATGCTTATCTAGAAAGGGCTGCTTTATGGGGGGTGGTTTTGCAGTTTGGTAGAGGCGTCAGATCCAATGTGTTCCAAACCTTTTATCCTACTGTCCAGCGTTCGTCTCTCCTCTTCCTTTTCTTTACTTTTCCCTCATCCGCTTCGTCCCCCCGTTTCGTTTCTCTCCCTTGCGCTGCGATCTGGTCTTCAGGCCTTTTTTTAACCTTGCTGTATATGTTGCTCGTTGGTTGTCCCCATGCACCTTACAGAGGGCTGGAAGACGCGGTTTGCCCTGCATGCAAAGGCAAAGCAGACGACCTTCTGCATCGACTAACTGAATGCACAGAAACCAGAGCAGATCGAGAGGCTCTGAATCGAGCTCTGAATGCCCTTGTAATCGAAATTGAAGTCAAATTAGACAGAGTCTAAGAGAGAGAGAGAAAGTGGTTACTATCGAGCAACTCGACCCCCCTAAAACACGCCACGCAAAGCGAATTGTTGGTATGAATGAAGGTCACCCTGGCACTCAGACACTCACTCGTACCAGCTCTGTGACTCTTGCAAAACATCTGTCTGCGCCCTCCATCGTAAGGCCTGCGATTCGATGCATGTGATGGTTACTTACCTCTCTTCCCGTCTCACCTTTTGAATGTTTTTTTTCCATCTCCTAAGTACATCTCCCGTCTCTCCTCTCCACCGGTCTTCCTGTCTGCCTCTACTGCCTGAGAGTCTCCGTTGCAATCGTTACACTCCTCTCACAGAAGGAAACGGCATCAGCGATTGAGAAAGCATCTTCTAGATGCAGGGTGTTTAGAGTTATTAGCATGAAGCCCCCCCCCATTGTATGATGCAGGTCTGGCAAAGGGGCAATAAAGCATTGTCCTAGACTCATGCACTGCATGATGGCCTATAGACCGATTAATAATAATGATGATGATGATGATGATGATGTTATCAATGACTAAGCCTGGCAGCCATCATGCACCAATAACAAAGGGTAGTCTATGTTGAAACATCATGCACGTGGGCACCCCACTCGGAAAGATCAGCAGCATTTTTGAGAAAAATGAAAGATAAAAAATGAAAGATTTGGAGCACTTTTGTAAAAAAAGAAAGACTGACAATCAACACTAGAAAGAATGACTAAACAAGAACAAAAAAAAAAAATTTCCGCCTGCGGTACATTTATAATCACCTCAAAACTGATTGTTAACTCTAGAAAAAATGAATAAAAATATTTAATGCAAAAGTTTGACACATTGATCTCTAAGTCATATTAACTTACACACTAACAGTATGTTTATCTTATATTGTCCTTAATATCCTAAAATTAAAAGCAAAATTAAAATTTTTAGCTTTAATTAAACGATTGAAGGTCTTTTTTCTCACCTCATTCTATAGGGCAGAGGCCGGCGGAGGCTGGGTTGTCAAGTACACTTGCAACCTTTGTCAGAAAAAGTATCTCAGCCGTCCCACGTCCCACATGGCAGGCAAGGACCACAAGGAGGCCTACGCGGATCATCAGCAGAGACAACAGTTTTTGCGGGAGTTAAATTCCTTCCAGCAAGAGGAACAGGAGCAGAAAGATCTCCAAAAGGCCAGTGTTATGGTTCAAAAGAAATGAAGCATAGTTTAAACAGAAACTTGTTTATATTTTCTAGTCAATCACGGTTTCACTTGAAACCATCATACTCTCCATATGCCTTGATCTATCAATTTTTTTAAATAAAGTTATGCAATCAAATGAATGAATGAATGAAGAATGAATGAAGTTGGCTTTGCTAGAGTGGAGCCGTGCTCCCAGCAGCCAATACCTGTAAAAATGAGTTTTCGGCAATTTTTTGAAAGATAGTCTATTTTTTGAAAGTTTAGAGGGTTTTTTTAAAAAAATGAAAGATCATCTTTCCAAGTAGGATGCCCACATTCATATAAAAAACGTTCCACAGCCTATAGGCCTAGCCGCCTAGAGCTTTTAGCATTGAAAAGCTAGTTATATCTCATAAAAGCGCTTAATAACTTGATTAACCTCCGATACTACTCGAGTGTTGACTTCAATATGAGGCACCGTGGAGCGTTATGGAGCGATCAACAGTTACTCATCATGTACCTCATGCAGGGGAAAGCACAACCTGCTTCTCGACCCTCCCGTCCCCCTTTGCCATCAGCAGAGACAAAACGGCAAGAAACAGAAGTTATAGAACAAACATACAGCAAACAGTCCTCCTTCCCGCCCAGGGCCTTCTCCCTCATAAAGGACAACAGCGTCATTCTTTGTCTTATCGGGAAAGCATGGAAGTAGCCACTCTTACATATGTCATGGTGTCAATTATTCTCAGTTCAGCACCGGCATATGTTTCTAGTTCACCACAGACTAGACAAACTAAAGAATAAACCCCTCCTGCGCCTCCATTTCTACCATTATTGCACACCTGAGTTATCAGAAAAAGTTTGCATTCCTTTCTATTTGCTTTCAGATCCGCTTTTTATAATGTTACTCTACCTCCACCCTTCTATACTTCCACTGTCAACGAACATTCCAGTGGGATGGGCCTAGCTCTCTTTCTGTGTCTACTGCAGGCCTCTCTCTTCCTTTTCCTTTTATACTCTTTTTCTTCCCACTGCTATAGAACCTTCCCTAGGCTGTATCAGAATTTGCGGGTCATTGTGTTCTCTCTGCCTTCTGATGTTGAGCGTGTCGTCTGCTTTCGGAGGAGGTATGGAGGGCCCAACAGACCTTTGGACAGAAGGCTGAGGGAGTCGTTTCATCAGTGCCTGCTGCTTTGTCTTCGCCTTGCGAATGGTTAGACTACAATCATTACTACAATGCTGCATGCAAAAATAGTTTAAATACTAATATTAAATAATTAGTAAAAAAATAGTAAAAACAATTGAATTTATGCTAGAATTTGTAACTAGTAGATGTTTGTTTCTCGGTTTGTTTTAATTCGTATCCTGGCAGTGACTTATGTGATAATGGACCCTATTTCGCCTATGTAAGGGGCTCTCAGATGGTAAAAAGATTAAAAACACTTTATATAGCAAAATTAAGCCTATATATAGCATAGTTATGACTTTTTTAACACTTCAAAAGGTTTTTTACATGTTCTAACTTGTTTACAAGATTATATATTTGCCTTAAAAAAGCTTTAAAAAGGTCTCCCAACTATAGGGGCAACATACGCATTATGGAGGTGGCAATCATCATAAGATAAAAATGTAGGCTAGCTATGGGTGTTTCCATGAAAATGCCAGCATCTATCAAACATTTGGTGCACAGAATTATATGCCTAGATCTAGTGAGCCTTCGGAATTGCACGCTCAGCCCCCGTACTGACGCTGAGGCCCCGCCGCCGCCCGCTGCCCTACGGTGACCCGGCACCCCCAGTCACCCCCTCAGATCTCTCTGTCTACCATGCAGTGCCCCGTTAAGCACATTGTCTGTTGCTAATAACACCGCAATGCCAAGAAACACAAGCTGTGCATTGTTTTTATCATCTGCATCGTTGTTTTCTATCTGTTGATCCTGTGCATTGTCAGTCTTAGGCACTGGCAATCCAAGGAGCTCCCCCTGCGCTCCAGGGGACCTGCCCCCGTCTATGTTGCACCTATAGTTAGGAAGCCTTTTTAAAGCTTTTTAAAGCAAATATATAAACTTCTAAACAAACTAAAATATGTAAAAAACCTTTAAAAGTGTTAGAAAAGTCATAACCATACTATATATAGGCTTAATTTTACTATACAAAGTGTTTTTAATTTTTTAACCATCTGAGAGCCCCAAATAGGGTCCATTATCGCATAGGTCACTGCCGGGATGCATTTTTTAAAAAAAGTTGAAACTATATTTGAACTATTTTACTGTTAATTGTTTGGCAAAGTATGGCAAAGTACCGGCAGGGGCGGGGTTAGGGCTATGAAGTGGCTTGGCATGGCTGGTAAACAACATTTCATGAGCCAGCGTCACTCATGCAGAAGTTCGCTGTTCCTGAGGTTGCTGAGTTTGAAAAAGAGCAACCAGAGTGACTTCAAGTTGACATCAGATTTACCATGCTGTTGTCTAGGTTCAACTTGTCAAAACAAACAAAGCTGCCTCCGATGTGCATTGCTCAGGTTGCCAAACGTTAGACGCTTAGAAACTATAGCCTAGAAATAGACTGATCATGGCGATGGCATATGATAATGATGACTCAGATGATGATGATATTATGCAAACCTGTACTGGGTAGCCAATGTTACCAGCTAGTATACTAGCCAATTCATATAGATGATCGATAACCTATCATCAAAACTAGCACCAAAAATACCTAGTGATGATAATATATATAGCTTATGGGAATCATAATAAAGATATAATATAAATTATATCTTAGTATTATATTAGTCGTAGTACATGTAATTTTACCTACATAGTCCGTTTAAAAGTTACTTTTTTAACATAGTAACTAGATTTTTTCAAACATGTCAAGCAATGTTAAGTTACTGTATTATGTAACAGTACTAGAAGTTACTTCAAGATTTCTCAGAATTAAATTACGGTTACCGTAGTAAAAGTAGGTGTAGGGTTTTTACAAGTTTTTGACATATAAGTACATGGACTAAAAAGATTTTGATGGTGCATTATGATATTGACACAAGTTTTAAAAGTGATCAAACTTCATCCTAGAGATTTTCAGCGTTACCAAGTGCTTCTTTGCAGCCCTTGTTCTCGTCTTAAGCATCTTTCATGACCTACTATATGAAACTAGATATGAAATCGCATCAAAAACAAACATTGCATACACTGTACTCATCGATCCTTAATTCTCTTCTTCCAATAATAATATTAAGCGCATCGCAAGATTACGCTAGTGATAGAAAAGTTGTTAACTATAATTAGGAAAGTGATAGAAAATTAAGAGAAAAGTGATAGAAAACTGATAGAAAAGTGATAGAAATTATGGTCCAAATTTTTATTACTTTTCTAGCTATCACTTTTTTATTGCTTTTCTATTACTTTTCTATCATTTTTCTAACAACTTTTCTAACATTAATTTCTATCAGTTTTCTAGCAGTTTTCTATCACTTTTCTATCAGTTTTTTATCAGTTAAAATTTTTTATCACTTTTTTGACAATTTTTCTATTACTTTTTTAACATTTTTTGCAGGGTTCCTTTCCTTCTTACTGTCTAGAGCAATATTGATCGTAAAAAGCACACCATTCTGCTTCATACTACTTCACTGGCACCATGCAGCTTAAAGGGAAAATGCTAAAGAGAACAGAGAAATTGGAGACCAGGAGGGGTTAATTGACAGTGCTTGGTCTGCGTGGAGATACCGACGTGGTCACTGCCGGCCTTACTGGATACAGAAGAGGAGGAGCAAAGAATGAGGCAAAGTGAGCTAGCTTGTCTTCCTTACGTTGAGTGAGACTGAAAACTAGACTGAAAAAAATGTATCGGATAAAAACAGAAAAGAGGCAATGGTGGGTAATAGATACTGAGATAGTGTAAACTATTTTGGTACTCGCGTCCTATAGTTTGAATTTGGATGTATAGTGCAGTGAGGGCGTTGTGCACAGAAATCACTGTCTCTTACATATTTTTTCGGTCTAAAAAAACCGTCACAATACTTGTTCAAAAAGGGGTGGTCCTACAGGGGGTGAATCTCACAAAGGGTCAAAAAATCCCAGTGATCGACCCTTAAATTCTCATCGAGATAATCGGGTCCGGTGAGCTGTATATGGTGGCACTGTTGCTGCAGAGGGCGGTGGACGTGAATAAGGCCGGGATTATGAATGTACACATGGAGGGAGCTATAGTCTGGCTATAGCTAGAGATGATGAGTGTTCAGAGTCCCTCTTTCAGGCCACCCTTTCAGTACGTCTAAGTATGTCCTATCTGCATGATTACTAGCATGATTAACTTTTCTGTCTGTGCCCTAGTCCATGCTGTGATCGTCTAACTCCTGATCAAACACGGGGCCTCATGCTCCGTCCCTCCAAGCAAGGCCTACTTCAGTCCAGCTGGTATAAGTAGTAGCTCGCTGTTCGCTCAAACATTGGATCAGCTACTCTATTTCTTTGTGCAGGCTTGGTAGAGAGGGTGACACTGTATATTTTCTATGTTTGATCCAAGAAGTAGAAAAACTAGTGGTAGATCAGATTTGCCTTCAAGAACAAAAACTGGTAGCGGATCAGATTTGTTTTGAAAAACAGCAACTGATGGTGGATCAGATTTGTCTTGAGGAATAGAGGGTGATTATTTTCTTTCAAGTAAAAGTTTTTTAAGGGCTGCAGGGATCGGTTGGAGCTTCGATTTGTGGGAAAGATTTCAATAAAGGTACGCGGACACCCCTCTTATGAATTATTTTTGTAAAGTTGTTTTAATGATCGAAGTTTTTATAAAGTTTGTTATTTTTTTGAAGTTATAACATGAAGAAAAACTGTTAGTAAAAAGCTAAAAACAAGTGGTTAAAAAAAAAAATTTGCCTGTGGCGCTTTTATTTCTTCTTTTTTACTCAATTTTTCTAACAAACATAAACTCAAACACAAAATATATTATATTTTACACCTCTAAACACACGATTGTCCTTATTTTTTTGAAGTTCGTTTATTTTTGTGAAGTTTTTTGGCAGTTTCATATTTTTATGAAGTTAAACTTCATGACTAGGGTGCCCGCGGTTCTGCTGTCTCAGGAAGGGTGCATTTTTGAGTTACACCAGATTAATGTCGAATTTTCTTCAGTAGCACGAGCAGTCCGTACAAGGGCTATGCTACTTGGAGCGCTCAAAGAGAAGAAGAGAGATGAAGGCAAGAGAATGGACGTAATATAGCCTAGAATATGGCTTTGATTCGAGTTTTCAAACCGTTTTTGAAATTCTTATTTAGTTTACTACTCAGGTTCAATTTAGTTCAATTCTTTCCTCTTGATCGAAAATTGATTTCTCATCAAGCTTATGCATCATTCAAACGTAGCAAAACAGTCTCGTTGAGGCAACAGTCTCTTTCTTTAGAGCTTCGAAACCAACAAGGCTTGCATATATGCATGGACTGCCAGGAGCTCGGCTCCACCGGCTTAGTCAATCATTCACCTTGTATAAGCAGTGTAACAAGCTTAGGAATCTTAAGAAAGGATAGGATACGATGTATGTTCTCGGTGCTCTCCGTAATCCACTGTCTAAAAAAAGTTTAAGTCCTAATTGCAGCCTGGGACTGTCAATAGTTTTTATTTTTGCTCCTTTTATCTATAACTGCATGCATCGGTTGCTATTCACAGCATATGATTCGCTAAGCCATTCGTTTCTGGTTTTGGAGACTCTT
>JAHBMJ010001402.1:0-2500 GCA_018398765.1 Chromera velia
GAAAGTGCCCGCATGGCGAAGCGGAGAACGAGGGCATCTTTCTCTTCAGTGGTGATAAGCCCGGACTGAAAAAGAGCACAGCACACCAGCGCGCTCTTCTTTCTCATATTTGAAAGCAAAATAGAGGCTTGCAGGGAATGCCACGAGTAACAAATCGCCTGGCTGCACTTATAGGTCGTTGAGGCAGCCATGAAAAAGTTTTTTTCCCACCACGCAACCATTCCCTTTGTGTCCGAGGATTGCAGGTCTACTCCAGTCATCAGGTGCTGAACCTCAGAAAGGACGTGCTTTTGGTGCAAGGAATACGCCCTCGTGTCTTCAGGAAACCCCAATGCAGCGAGGATCTCGTCAATCTCATCTTCCCTTCCACCCCTGTACATTGCAAAACAACGAACAAGACACACACAAGAAGTTCAACAGATGTCCTTTGCTTCTGGTTCTGTTTCTGTGTTTTTTCTGTTTGCTTGTATGATAGATTTAAGCGGAATAATGTGGCAGACGAGTATGCAGACGGGCAGGAAGAGGGAGGAAGAGAGGCTGGGATCGAGGGAGGGGGGGAGAGACCCGAAAAAGAAAAATGCGTGTATATATATATATATATATATATACGTGCATGCATGCATGTTAAAATTTTAATCAAAAAAAAAACCATGCATCGCATGCATGCATGCAATTGAAAAAAAAAAATCGCGCGCGCCCCTTAGCTCGGAACGGCTGCGCGGGCACTGTGTGCATGCAGGCGTCGGACCCCCGACCGAGCCATGCATGCACGCAATATTTGCCGGCAGGAGTGGTGTGATGTGTTAGGCGCTGCAGCGTGTACATAGCTAGGCCGGCAGATCCATGCCCGTAGACGTCGTCAAAGGGTTTATGGCCTGGGCGGTTTTTTACTCTCCGTCAGTCTTCTGCAGCTAAAAAAAACCACGCAAAAGCCCTGCTGCAATCTGCCGCATAGTTTGTTAGCCGTCTCCTCACTGGAAGTATATACCTAGCAGGAAACTCTTCGATCGATCATGAGCGTTCAAACTTCCGTGGAGAAGCAGAAGACAGATGAGGGATCTGCGAAGAGGAATACAGAGAGACTGTCAGTTACAGCGTCAGAAAAGCAGGGAAAAAAGGAGTCGCAGGCCGCCTCTTCTGGTGAAAAGACATCTCTGAAGAAAGAAGAGACGTTGCTCAACACAGTCGGCAAGGAAACTTGCGCATCCCAGTCAAAGTACCCTTCCTGTGATCCGCCCCCCGAGATCCAGATGAACTTTTCCCGCCTGCTTAAGGAAATTCTGGTGGACCCCGACAGCAAGAAGGTCGAGTGGATCCGCGAGAACATGGCGGAGGACAAGTATCGCAGCAGCTTTTTCGAAGACGCGCAGTCTCTGCCGGAGATAAGCGCTGAGTCTCAGTTCCTTCCCGTACCTGCAAAGTGCAGTGGAGACCCTACGTCGTTCGAGACAGTCATGTGCCTCCTTCAGAGCATGTTCAAAGATCATGGAGTAGATCTCCGATTCTTCGACAGCAGCAAGGGGGCGAAAGTCAAGGCCACAGATCTCACTACTGCCCTCGCGCTGTCGAGAAAGGGGGAAAAGCCTTCCCTCATTCTCAGACTGCTGAGCACAAAGGGTTTGGATCAGCCCGATCCTCCTCTGCCGTCTGGCGTTGACGAAAATCTCTGCATGGCAACTGCGCATCTCTACGGAGTTCCGCACCCCACTCTTCAGGACGTGAAGACCAGACTTGCGTGCGTCCATGGCGTCGCCCCCACCGACGTTTGCATTGTGAGTGTGTTCGAAGGCTCCACCTGTATCGAATACACAGTCAACAATCTCCGCCCTGATCAACTCTTCAGGGGGATGCAGAACGGAATGATTGTCGCACAAATGAGACAAAGATTCGATCAGTTCGCTCAGCTGAACATCCACCCTCTGTTTTTCGGCTGTAACTTGGATATCAGTCTCTTCGACCAAAAAGAGGACAAGACTCCTGCCCAGTGGGCTACACGAACCTTCTCGCTGGGCCCGTCCGACCTAAAGGCTGCCTACGCCCCTCCGACTGGGTACATGCGCTTCGGGCTGAAGGTGCTCGACATGCAAGTACGAGGACAACTTATGGCTGCACCCCTTTTCGCTGTGGTGTCCCAAACAAAGCTGTGCTGGCGAGCCTTCCATGGGACCAAGAGGGCCGCTGCAGGTGCTTTACCAGCCATGGACTCCATCGTGAGGGGCGGTTTTTTGCCTTCGGTAGGGGGTCTCCATGGCGCCGGGGTCTACTGCTCGCCCGAGTGGGGGTTTGTTCAGCGGTGGTACGCGCCTACGGGCACGCTCGATACGGTACGAGGACCAAAGACCTTCGAATGGATGTTTCAGGTCAGTTAAGCAATTGAGACAGGGAGAAAGGGAGGTGCCGTGATTCGAATTGATCGACTGTTTCGATTTCGCATTTGAGTCTGACGAGGTTGAGTGTCTTCCCTTCCGATCCCTCCTCAGGCATTCCGTGTGTGGGTGAG
>JAHBMJ010001402.1:7500-31029 GCA_018398765.1 Chromera velia
AAGAGAGACAGTCGGTGGCAGAGTGAGTTTCAGAAGGTCGTTGGTGTTCGTTCCTCTTTCGGCTGTTATCGGTCTCCTGTCCCCACCTTGAGGCAACATCTTCGTCTGGCAGCTTTCTGTCTTCTTCTCTCCATGAACTGCATTACTAAAGGTGACTACTGAAGTAGCCTGAGTGTCCTCCTCTGCTGACACTGCAGGAGTACCGTACGATGACCGCGACGGCACTCTACGTGGAAGAGGCTCCAAGGGTCGCCTATCGTTCTTGGAGAAAACGACCGTAACTGTCTCGCACGTGGGCTCGGGAGGAGAAACCCTGGGCGCCACAGGAGCTGGAGCTTGTTCTGACAGCTGCTGTTGCTGCAGAAATTGGGAAAACGTTTCTTGCAGAAGCTCGTCTTTGAGGTCAGCTATCTGCTTTTGCGTGTGGACCATGTTATTTTGGTTCTCACGCAGCAGGACCATTCTCTCGTCTTTCTCGCGAAGCTTTCTCTTAAGGTCTTCATGCCTCCGCGGGCACGATCGAAGGTGTTGGTTGAGATACCTGGAGTCTTTACACTGTTTGCTACAGTGTTCGCATACGCTGGACTGGGCCAACGGAGTTGTCGCAATCGCCACTGCTGCTGCTGCACTCATCGTTTTGTTCCTTTTTTCTCACTCCGTCATGTCTTTAGATCAGAAATGCACGTACAGGGCCTCAGCTCGTAGACCCGCCCCCCCTGCTGCACGGCTTCCAAAGACCCCTTCAATACCCGCCCCGCGTGCCGCAGAGATCTTCTAAAGCGCTTCCGAAGACCGGGTCCCTTGCCAGACCCCTTTGAGACCTGCGTCCCCTCCCGCACAAATCTTCCGAAGACCCCTTCAAGACCCGCCCCCCCTGCCGTATAGATCTTCCAAAGACCCTTTCTAGACGCCCCCTCCGGCCTGCTACACAGATCTTCCGAAGACCCTCGCCAGACCCTTTTGAGACCTGCCCCCCCTCCCGCACAAATCTTCCGAAGACCCTCGCCAGACCCCTTTGAGACCCGCCCCCCCTGCCGCATAGATCTTCCAAAGACCCTTGCTAGACGCCCCCTCCGGCCTGCTACATAGATCTTCCGAAGACCCTCGCCAGACCCCTTTGAGACCTGCCCCCCCTGCCGCACAGATCTTCCGGAGACCCCTGCTAGACCCCTTTGAGACCCGCCCCCCCTGCCGCATAGATCTTCCAAAGACCCTTGCTAGACGCCCTCTCCGGCCTGCCACACAGATCTTCCGGATCGACACGTTGGCACCTGCCCAGACGCACCCTAGATCTCTACAGGACTCCCCTCCTTCAACGTTCCTCGCCAACTCTTCTCTGCACGCCACCCAACGTTGCCCGTCATGCAGGGCTTTCATTAACCCCCTAACGTTGCCCACCAGACCTTCCCCCAATGCTGCCTGCCATGCAGATCTTGTGGATGCAGTTGCCCACCAGACCTTCGGTAGACCCCCACAACGTTCAACTTGCCCGCCAGATCTTCGGCAGACTCCCCAAGTTGCCCGCCCGAACGTTCGTGTACGTTCATGTTTTCAGACTCCCGGCTTTTTCCATCAAAATCAGAGCGGCAGCTGTCTTCTACCGCGCTGCTCATCAATCGAAAGAGCAAATGCAAGAAAGGAGTCTCCTACGTTTTTGGTTTGCAGGTGTGAAGGTCCTGGTTGAGGCGCAAGTGGGATGTAGAGTTGGGGACTGGAGTGCAGAGCGGGAGTTGAGGGTACCGCAGGAGTGGGGTGCACAGCGGAGGCTGGGTGTTGAGCGCAAGTGGGGTACAAGGGTTCGGACCGGGCTGCAGACTCTGAGCAGGGACGGGGCACAAAGCGAGAGTGGGGTGTAAGGAAGCAGCGGGTATGTAAAGCGGAATTGGGGCACGTCGACGGGATTTCACTAGGTCTGTCTTCTTCGTAAACTGAGTCCGAATGGCAAGGTTGTTGCGCGTACGTCTATTCGGATCGAAGGTCGTGCATGGACAGTTTTAGCGTTTCTTCATGCATGGATCCCGCCCCTCTGCTCGTTTGCAGGTCTGCCGCAACACAATTAAGGAAGGTCGTGCCAAGGTCCAACAGCTGCGTATCACGAACGCCTGTGCCGCAACGAGTGCGTCAAATCTCCGAGGTACGTCTCATGTTCAGTGCGTGCCTTCATACTATGCACGCTTTCCGGGTGCACACCTGGGTAGCTAGACAGACACTCTTTGATGGGCCCGTTTGGTTTCGCTCTCTAGCTTGAGTCATCGGGTGCCGTCTGCGTTGTGATGCGAAGCCTTCGGTCTCTTTCACTCGGCATACCGAGACCTTGCAGGCATGTATGCTGACCGATCGAGACCTGACGCTTTCTGTCTCCTGATTTTGTTTGCAAGGGTCCCGCAAAAGAGGGATATGTCGGGTCCCTCTTTTCTGTGCTTTTTCTTCTCGCGGCCCGCTTTCGTCTTGCTCTTCTCCAACCGTCTGTATTCGTTCTTTCGGGCCCGCTCATACGTTGGATTTCGCCCTTTGGATCCTCCGGGAATTCTAGTGGATCGGGGTCTTATGGAGGGAGGTCCCCTGCGAGATGCTTACACTGTCAGCCGAAAGCATTTCGGAGCTGCCGGGAAGTGCTCGAGGGGGGTGTCTGCAGGCCACGTACAGGGTACGTCGGCCAGCGGCCGGGAAGCCTTTACATCTTCCGCACCCCCATTTCTGTCGGTGCGTGTCGAGACTCGTCGAGCTTTCCGGCTCTTGGACTCTCGTTAACTTTATCTGCTTCCTGGTCTCAAGCACCGTCTGGCTGGGCGTGATGGCTAAGCTGCAGAGCACGGTCAGTTGGTGGTTGTCTCCGCTAGGTTGTGTGCTCTTACGGTGCACCGGTTTTCTGATTTGCTGCTTCAAGTCGAGGCTTTACAGTTCCCAGTGTGCCCTTCCTCTTGGCACTCAGAGGCGCACGCACTCCTTCTCAGTAGCACTTCTTCTCACCGGCAGATGCACAAATCTTGTGCACTTGTGCTCGGCAGTTCTTCTTCGTAGGAGGTGCGCACTTCTGCTCGGCAGCTACATACACATTAAATTTTTTCACTCTGCTCTTACTACAGTGCGCAACTGCATGCAGATGTGGAGAATCGCGGATTGCAAGAGAAGGGGAGCTTTAGGTTGCTCTGCAGTGGCGACTCACGTTGAATCGGTGCGGTTTCCCCCCAGCTAGGAGGACCTGTACAAGGTACGTCAGCATGCGTGTACTCTTCCCGTTGTGCCGCTTCCGCCTGCGCCTTTTCCACACACCTCTTCGGCAGCTGTAGATCTAGAATCCATCTTTTCTTCACTTTCAGGTCTCGGGGGATAATTCTTTGTCGGGGCTGGTGGCTGCAAGCTAGACCTCAGATCGGAGCTGCAGGAGAACGCGGTGAGTCGGTGTTCCGTGGCTCCCGTTTCCTTTAGCTGTTGACCTCCTCTGTACAGCACTTCCGCGACGGTATGCGAGGAGGCGAGCCGTTTGAGAAAGGAGCGCCCCGTGCAGAGTGAGCACTGTCAGAAGAAAGAAGCGGCTCGCCCACACGTCCTGCGGGAATGCGACGAATCTCGTGACCTCCGCGGAACTCTTGACGGCCTTCTTGACAGCCTGAACGTCGAAGCCTGGAGCACCACGAAGCTGTAGCCAGACTGTCAGCGGTCAAGAGCTCCGGGGCTTCCGCCAGTACCGGTCAGTGAACTCAGGCTCTATGTATACGTCGTATCACCCCGAAATTTCTTCAACATACATTAGCGGTAGCCATCCACGGTTTTCGAGTGCGTACATGGGTGGATGCTGCATATGCTTTTTTAGAGGTTGCATGCATGCCCATGCCTAGTCTGGCTGGGAGTGGAACGCTCCATTCGACATCGTGAATTATCAGAACTAGCGCTTCTGTCCGTCAGATGTCTTCTTCTTCCATAAATTCATGAAGTTCTTTCCAAATGCTCCTGTGCATTTCAGGTAGAGCAGCGCCAGCTGCCGCTAAGCTTGGTCGGCATCGTCGGACTGTGATCCACTGTGGAGAAAGCGGCCGTGGGGCAGCAAGGCCTTTCCCCTGTTCAGCCGGGCGAGACCTTCTCTTCACTGTTCTTACAGAACCTGCCGTCAGCGTTGGTGCCGTGACGTGGGGAGAGCGGTGGCTTGGATCATGCGTGTTAGACCGCATGAAGCGTTTAGGAGAACGTTGGGCCGCTGTCGTCATACTTTCATTGCGACTGCTGGAAGCGACGAGGAACGTTAGAGCAGGATGTAACTGAGCCAGTTCTAACTGGAGATGTGGTGGGATAGACATCTGAAAGAATGTTGCCAGCTCAGAGCTAGGCGTCCAGTCAGCTAGCGACTCAGGTTTGTAGCTAGGTTCCACTAGAGGTTCTAGTCTGGGTGGGATAAATTCTGCCTCTGCCTGAGGCTCTACCTTGACTGCCAACGAGCTCGGTCGTGAACTGTCTTCTTCTTCCCATTGATCAAAGTCTAGGAGTTGAAGCTGTTCATCAAGCAGCTGAACATCCTTTCGGACCTTGTGGTGGTATTTGACCAGTAGTCCGTCGCCTGTCCCTTGAAAATTAGCCGCAGGGATCCATTGAGGGTTTTCCTTACCTAGTGGATAGTCCTTCCACTGGACTTTGTACCTATTACACCTTTCGTCAAAATTTAGGATCTCATCAATCTCCCAGTCTACGTCTGCTTCTAGATCCATTCCTACATTAGCTTTAAACTGCTGCGGATTAAGCGTAGGCTCTAGGTTAATCGATACTCCTTTGGCTTTTAGGTACTAACGGAGCAGATCGGCGTCTCCAGAAGCCGGTGCTTGGTAGTCAAAGCCGGCCATCCACCAAATTTCCTGAACATTCATCATTTTGACCTGTTCGATTGCTCGTTTTTGCTGTAGCTCATGGGCTGCTTGGTTGATCTCTTTTTCATGTGGCTGGAGACTCATGGGAGATGGGATTCTGTGTTTATCTTGAAACTATGCTGACGATTTGGATCAAAAGACTACCTCCAGCCTAGAGTCTAGGACGTAATCCGGTGAAAAATGGATATCAGACCACAATAGATAGCTATCAATTCAGTAGACCTGTTTTATCATTTGGTCCCAAAAAGATCGGAACGTTGCTAATACATGAGTGCGGGGAACATTGATGATCTACTCTTGTCGGGAGTCAAAGAGCCGGACTAGGCTTTTGAGCTTATAGTCGCTAAATAAGTCGAAGACTAGCCACTCTAAATGATCCAACCGCGTTTGTGTGACCCCAGATGGAAACACTAGGATACAGATGATATTGAAGCCCCACGGATAGCATAAGTGGTACTGGTCTAGTCTACGGTCTAGGTTTTTTAACATACTGCCGATTTTGATGAGCGAAGGGAACGCTAGGAATAGGTTTTCTAGCGCATAGAGAATTGGACGGTTCACATTGATCAGACAAGAAATAGCTCCACCGGCGGACATATTTTTTTCTCCTTTATCTTATAAGATGGGGTGCAGAGGCAATGAACCATGCCGCGCGATCCCGCATGCATGACACTAGATTATGGAGATGCTCAGCGATATGCCGATCGAAGCGCAGGAGGTCGGCGTTTTTGTTCCATAGAAGAGACTCAAGAGTCTCCCCTGTTTTGAAAATGCAATGAGCGTCTCGCGCTAGTTTTTGAAGGCTGTAAAGTCCTGCTAATATTGAAGGAAATGCTAGTGGGGCGACGGTATCGAAGTTTAGGTTTTCTAGAAGCTGCGCTACGACTGCAGTCTGCACACGGACCTGCAAGCGAGACTCGGTGATACGCTCTAGAAGCCCTTCATATCAAAGGGGGACGGAGGATGGGAAGAGGCGGCAGAGGACCATACTTAGAGCTCGGAGAGCCCACAACCACCATCCACCTATGTGTACTAATGTTTGCACACAGTGCAAAATGCCTGTAGCTTGGAGACCACGCTCTAGCGGTGTACTATAGGAGAAAGCTCCAAGCGTAGGTCTACCAAAACATCATCTTAGCAATGGGAGTTTGTTCTATTTTTTATTTCTCTCTTTTTTTTCCTTTTTAGCTCCCTTTCCTCTTCTTTTACAGATAAAAGACGCGAGCACAATGACCGAACGGTCTTTTTCTGAATTGTTCATCCCTTTGACCCTTCGAACGCCTTCTTCATACATCTATTCCAATCCCTGTTCTCCCTTTTTACTGGTTTGCTCTGCCTGCTCTCAGTATCTTGGATTGGTTTGACTGTCGCAGCCTTCTATAGTGAGGGACAGCACTTAAATCGATTAAGCGTCATGATTCAGGCGTTGGGTTTCAGCTAGCAGATGGCAGATCCACCCCGATGAGTGATGCAGGTCTGGTAAAAAGGCAATACAGCATTGTCCTAGACTCATACATTGCATGATGGCTTATAGACCGATCAATAATGATAATGATGATGATGATGATGATGTGACTAAACCCGCCAGCCATCGTATTCCAATGGTAAAGGGCAGTCTGTAAGCATTCATATCATATTGCAAGCTAGGAACATGCTAGTGAATGCTCGCCTAAAGTGGCCGAACCTTAGGATTACTAGCTAGCAAAGCGCTGCTCCCCAGGATCGATCAGTCTGGTCTTTGGCATGCAGCAATGAAGGCACTGGCCTTTCTGGCATCCCTCTGAAGAAGAAGCGAGAAGTACTGCCTTACACGCTCCTCGGCCTGCCCCAACCCTCTACCCCCTCGGGCTTCCTGTTTCTTTCCGTGCTCACACACTTTTTTTATCGACATACGCTCCAGTCGCCTATACCAGAGATCGCTCAGTCTCTCCCGCGGCACTTCTGTTCGAACACAAGTTGTCAGGCGGTGAATCGGGTTATCAATCAGTTTCTCATAAGTTTTCTCTTCACAGGCCTTGCAAATTGATTCAACCTTCCCCCTATGGTTTGCCCCCCCTCCAACAACGGCGCACAACACAGGGCGGAAAACTGCCCCGGGGGATGCCAGGAACTGCTTGGCGAGTGCTTCAACCAAAGGAGACCTTAAGCCCTCCTTCCCCTCCGCCAGGCTTCCTAGGACCAGTTTTGCAAAGCGTTGGCTGCTTCTATTCTCCTTCTGATAATCAGTCAGGCAGGCAGACAGAGGAAAAGACACGTCATGCATTCTTTGTCTACCTTGTCTCCCCCCTCTCCTTTCTATCACGGAGACCGGGTTTGCCCAGTCTCCCAACCATTCGTTGACTTGTCTGCTTCTCGCCCCCTTTCTCAGCCTGCTATCTGAGGTTTTGAAATCAACCTCATCAGGTTCACTTTCAAGAAGGGCAGAACTGATGGGTTGCACAAGCCTTTTTGCCGACCCCGACCACGCCCTAAGCTCCCCCCTCCTGTGGCATGCCCACAGCGCTTGAGGCAAAGCCAATCGCACAAAGGAAAGACTTCTCAAATACCCCCCCACTCTGACACTGAGAATCTCTCTCATAGGCCTCAGCCCAACAGCTGCAAGGGTGGGAAAGACAAAAGAATTCCAGGGCAGACGGAGAGACCAACGCATAAAACGAAGCTGAAGAGAGTCTAAGCATTGGATGTCAGATTCTCAAATCGGGAGGGCTTCAAGGGAATAAGTGGCGGCGGGTTCCCATGTCCCCCTGAAGAGGGATATACGACTATGTGGGGAGAGCGTCCCTATTGATATGCACAAACCCATAGCCCCTTCCACTCCCCTCTCTGCAGCTTCAAGTCTGGCAGTCACAGACTTACGAGGGTTTGCATCACAGAAGACCTGATAACCCAAGTATTTGTAACTTTCTACCTATTCGACCGTCCGACCCTTGAAAAGAATTTCTTTGCCCCCCCCTCTGCCTACTAATCTCATCACTTTCATTTTTTTTAAATTCATTGTGAGACCCCACGTGTCACAATACATGGCCAACCGATCCATTCTCTCTTGGAGGTCGCGGGGAGAGTGCCCAAAGATTACAAGATCATCTGTATAACCAATGCTCTCTATTAGAAGGTCTCCCAGCCTCACTTCCTGGGATGAATCCTCCCCTCGATCTCTACTCTGGAGACTAACTGAGGTATGCAAATTATTGATGAAGAGAAGAAATAGGAGAAGAGAGAGAAGGTCACCTTGTTTTACTCCTGTTCCCTCTTCAAACATGCTTTCCGACCCGTCAATCTTCCTCATGACCTTGATATACATTGCATGGATCATATTAATGTCTCCTTCTGAAAGCCCCTCCTCTCTAAGTCTCTGGATCAATTTCTTTCTGTCAACTCTGTCAAATGCCTTGCTAAAGTCCACGAAACAAGCGAATATTAAAAGGTCTTTTTTTGTTTTTGGAAGTTTCAGAAAGGGCAAATAAAGCATGAATGGCCTCTCTAGTCCCCACAGTGATTCCCTTTCTGAATCCGATCTGTCTGTCGTCTATTCTTGCTCTCAGACGGAGGCGAGAATCCATCAACAAAGCAAAGACCTTAGCCAGAAGGATCGCTATATGAATAGGCCTCCATTCATTTACTAGCAGAGACACGGAGCCTTTGGGGGACCAGGACAATGCGAATGAAGTTCCATGTAGACGGCCAGTAAGAGAAGAGATGAAAGAGATTAAAAAAAATAAAGAGAAGAAAACGGGAGAGACGCGACGACCTGAAACATAGAGCAGCATATTTAGGAGAGAGACCCTCAAGCCCAGCCCCCTTATTTGGGTTTACTTTTTTTATGACCGTCTCACATAGGGAAAGGGAGAAGAAAGGAGACCGAGGAGGAGGAGGAGGGCTGGAGGGTAGGGAGAGGTCAGGAAGTTCCTCTCCTTCAAACACCGACGCCCAGAAATTGGAGAAAGCATCTGCCGACGGTCTGTCCCCCGCTCCATCCCCTCCCATCTGTTGCGCCTTCTTCTACTTCCACACAGTTGAAGGGTCCCTAGCGGCCTCCTGGGTAAGACGCACTGCCTGTGCATATGCGTATGCCTTTCTTTTCCTTGCGATCAACCTTCCCCTTTCCCTTACCAGCTTGTCTTTATGTCTCATTCTTTCTTTTCTGGATCTATCATTACTTCGTCTGCCCACTGTTTGTGTTTTTAGTCCTCTTTTGGCCTTCCTTACCCTTTCATTCATTTCTTTATACTCCCGGTCCCACCAAGGGGCAGCTATCTGTCCTTTTCTTTGTTTGTTGGATTTCTTTCTACCCCTCTGCTTCCTCTCCCCCGGTTATGCTAACTTCCTTTCCCATTCACCTGCTAGGCCCTTAACTCTCTCAGCCAGGGTCTCAGAGATCGATACAGGAGGGATTGGCTGACTGGGGGGGGGAGAAGGGGGGGAAATATAAAAGAGAGGGAGACCATTATGAAATAATTCTACAGCTTTCTCACCAATGTCCCATAAACCGGGCCAGCATGCCTCAGAAAGCTGTCGAACGGAAGACGCCAGGACAGCTATCTCTTCATCTTTTATAGGTGAGATTCTACACGACTTTTGAAAAGGGGGTGCAAGACTTAACAAAGGATGAGGCATGGAGGCGGGGAGGTCAACGGCTTCTAAATCGACTAAAGTGAGACTGCAAGAGACTGAGCAGTGTTTCGAAGCAGCATCTGGAAACATTTTGACTCCAAATAAGGACCAAGAAGACAGAAGTGCGGGGTTAATAAGGATAAAATCAAGAACAGAACAGGGCCTGCCTTCTTTATAGTACGTGCACGCCCCCGGACAGTCAATTTCTACACCCCTGCCCTTGTCTATGAATCCAACTCCATTTAGAGGCATGAAGTTTGAGGCTTCACACAGATGAAGTAAAGCTCGACCCTCTGCATCTATTTGTGATCCGCATTCTGACTATCTAAATACCCCTTGAACTCTAGCCCTGAACTATCCCATTTCCTTCTTCACCCCCCCTCCTTCCCAGGTCCGCTCCAGGTCCTGTGTCTTCTGTGACTACCTCCCTTTCCCAAGTGATTCTCTTAGGGAGTTCTGTTCCAATGTGTGAATTAAAATCTCCCAGCACCAGCTGCCTAGCTGATAAGGGGACATCACACACCGTATCAAGCAGAAATTCCCTCTCTTGTTCTTTCGTTACCCCATCTCTCAGATTCTGGTGAGCACCTTTCTGAAGGAAATAGACCCCAAAAATGAAAAGAGAGTCCCCCCCCTCCACCTTCCATTGTTTTCCTCCTTCTTGCCAGCACCCTTATATTTTAATTCTTGCAATATTTGGCCTGCATAGCTCTCATTCAGGTCTCAGCTATGCTTATAAGCTCTTCCTTCCTGTGTTTGCTTCCTTCACCTTAGCCCTCCCATGTATCCCCAATTTCCTTCTGTACCATTCTTTGTATACATAATTCCAACCTGAATGTCCCCCTATTGTCACTTTAGAGGAGAAGAATTTCGTTTCCATCAAAACCGCAATGTCAACCCTCTGCAACCACCTGCTGAGGGCTCCATTCGAAATTTGGGACTTCAAACTTCCAACGTTCAGGGTTGCAACGACTAGTTGCCTCCGTTTGGCCTTTCTCTTAACAGATCTCGAATGGGATGCATGCGGGAAAAGAGGAGAGGAGGAACTAGGAGAGGAAAAAGGAGTGAAAAAAGAAGAAAGAACAGAAGAATGAAAAGAAATAAAAGAAGAAAGAGAATCATAAGTATATGAGAAAACATGAAATAGTGAATCGGAGGATGAATCGGAGGATGAATCGGAGGAGGGGGGGGTGTCTGAGAGGGGGGGAGCTCGGACTGTCCGTTTCTTCTGCCAGAAGGTAGCAATCAGATTCTTAGGCACCTTCCCCACAGGTACTCAGTAGGGCCTGCCTTTACCCTTTCTCTTCACACTGTACTGTCTATCCTTTCCGCTTCCCCGCGTGTCCATGATTTTCTTCATTTCCCCCTCTTCTGCTGACTTCCCACTCTTCTGACCCCTGAAGGCCCAGAAACGGGCGACCAGATCCTTAGGAACCGAGGCTTTCAGAAGCCAGACTGTCCCTTCCTCCCCTTTCCTCCTGACTTCATACTCCCTGTTACCCTTTCTACCCTTAACAGTTGTGACTCTCTCTATTCCTCCGTTCCTTTTCTTTTCTCTATTCCCATAAACCCCATAAAAGAAAATTCCACAACCCTCCCTCCCCAGCACCTCCCCACACTCCCAACAGCGTCTCTACCTCCTCGTACCCCTCTTCTTTTTCTTTCTTTCGGTTGGCTGGGGCGCAAGGTGATCCTCCTCCTCTCTACAGAGCAAAAGGGAGGGGTGGGGGGCTGTCTCCTCAGAGTCTCCTGGGAAGGTAAGAGGGGTAGGGGGAGAAGGGGGAAGAGGAGAAGAGGGAGAATGACAAAAGCATAAAGGATAAATAATAGGTTGGAGAAGAGGAGAAGAGGTATGCATCGCATCATGGATCTCTCTGTCTGCATGCATACTGTTCCTTGTTCGAGTCGGGTGGGGGGAGGGACCGACCTGGAAGCCCCCCTCCCCCCCGGCACAACACCTGCAGGATGAAAATGAATCGAGTCGAGTCGGGTGGGGGGGGGGGCCAGGCTGCCGTGTCACAGGCGTTGCCCGTCCCTCCCCCCCAGCCCTGTCATAGGCGGGTACCCCCACAGCAGCACTGGAGGAGGGGAAAAAGAGGAACAAAGCAGAAGAGGGAGAGGCGGAAGGGGTGGAAAAAGAGGAATGAAAAGGAAAAGAGGACGAGGAAGGAGAAGAAAGAAAAGGAGAAGAAGAGGAAAAGGAAGAAGATGAGGGATTCCCCCTATGATCTGGTCTCTCCCCCCCCTCCCCTCCCTATTCGTTCTCTCCCCTGTTCTTACTCACACCAGAACAGGGGGAAGGGGAAGAGAAGAACAAAGCAGAAGAAGAAGAGGAAGAAGAAGAAGGCACCGACAGGCATATTTTTTTCTCTTTTATCTTACAGGATGGGGTGCAGAGGCAATAAACTATGCCGCGCGATCCCGCATGCATGATTGTTACACTAAATTATGGAGATGCTCAGCGATATACCGATCGAAGCGCAGGAGGTCGGCGTTTTTGTTCCATAGAAGAGACTCAAGAGTCTCCCCCGTTTTAAAAATACGGTGAGCGTCTCGCACTAGTTTTTGAAGGCTGCAAAGTCCCACTAACATTGAAGGAGATGCTAGTGGGGCGACGGTATCGAAGTCTAGGTTTTTTAGAAGCTGCGCTACGACTGCAATCTGCACACAGACCTGCAAGCGAGACTCGGTGATATGCTCTAGAAGCCTTTCATATCGAAGAGGGAAGGGCGACGGGGGACGGGAAGAGGCGGCAGAGGACCACACTTGGAGCTCGGAGAGCCCACAACCACCATCTACTTATGTGCACTAATGTTTGCACACAGTGCAAAATGTCTGTAGCTTGGAGACCACGCTCTAGCGATGTACTAGGAAAAGGTTCTAAGCCTAGGTCTACCGAAGCATCATCTAGTAAACTTTCGTCTAGCGCATCTAGCAGGCTTATCGAAGCCTCGATAATTTGAATGCTAGTGGTTACAAACGGCATAAGATGAAAAGGGATAACCAGACTGCTCGTGGGATGGTGATGGCCTAAGAAATCAGCGATAAGCGTTCGGACGAGCGGGGGCAGGATTCGTTGGTCACTCGCCATGTTTCGTCTTTTATTCATTTCTAAATGACGGAAGTTTTACCACAGCGCGTGTCTTATTATATACCTAGCAGATCGTAAAAGTCTTCGGTCTCAAAGCTATACCTCTACAGCGCTTTATTGTGGCACCCTCTCGTGAAAAAACGTAACGCGGAAGGTGGTTATACAGATGTACATGGACTAATTAGAAAGGTCTTAAATTTTTGAACCAGTTAAGCCGGTCCACGCGATTTCGGCGGCGCTCAGGTCCCAGAAAGGCACCAAATTGATCCCCAGAGGCCGCTGAGTGCATTGGTGCAAGAATTTGGGCCAAAACTTTCCAGGGCCACGATCAAAATCCCGAAATTGTGCTCAGAATGCTCAAAAAGCACACCAATACACAGAGAAGGGTCATTTCGTCCTCTCGTCCCTTCCTGTCTACCTTGTTGTGTAGAGCAGTACCGATGGTCAAACTGGCACAATTCTGCTTCCTTAGTACTAGACAGCTTGCTTCTGTATCGGGGTGAAGTCTTGTGGCGTAGTTGATCTGCTTTGGTGTGTCTGGTAGCTCCAGTCTGGACCAGTCAGGAAAGTACCTCCCAGGCCTCCAAAGCAACATTCCTTCTTTCTACCAGGAGGCCGCAGAATCGATCTCCAGCAATTTTGCCCAATGCCCTATGTCTGTTGTCATCCTCTCAGGCCAGCAGGATAGGTTCCTGATGAGTCTGCTGGTTATGGGAAGGCGAGATTGTTTTGTCTTCCTGTTGTGGAGAATTGGCGTCTTAGGGGTATTAATCGACCTCCAGCTCCCCCGGTAAGTGGTTCTGTCCTGCTCTTTCCCTCCAGACAGGAGCATATGAGTGTTGGGCAGCACCTTTATGCGATAGCTGCAGGTTTGAAGTGCTTAAGAAGGAAAAAGCCCTTCTGGCAATTTGACATAGGGTGCTATCTGGAGTGTATCTTTCTGTTCATGAGCAGACTTGTCAGTTAAAGTCCACAGTGCATCAACCATTCCTTATCCCCTGTTGGAACTAACTTATCTGGACCAGATGGAGCATGTTAGTATGCATTTTATCATCATTGATATACCACAGCCCTTTCTGAACTTCTGAGTCCAGGAAGGCCACTTTGGCCTCTTCAGATGTCAGACTTCAGACGTCCGTTCTTTGGATTCCCTGTGAGTCTGGGAGTCGTTTTTTCTATACCAAACAGCTAGAGAGAGTCTAGAGAGGCAAACTGACGTCTCCTAGGGTCATTGCTTTGAGTCTAGGAGGAAAAAGGGAACAGAGGGCTGTTCCTTTTCCCCTCGAAATTTTTAAGCCGGTTAAGGTCTGGCCGCAGGTTCTAATTGGTCCATGCATATCTGTATAACCCGCCGCCGCGTTGCGAAGTCGTTTCATTTCCCCCTCCCTCTAGATTTTGCCTGCTAGTTTTACCTGACTTGCGTTCCCCACCCCCGCCCTTGGCTTTCCTTTTTTCCCTTCTCCGAAGGGTGCGGTGCACTCCTCATGGACGTCTTCTTTCACACTTTTTTCTCTGGCTCCGACAAAGAATGTCTCCTCCCCCCTCTGATCAAAACAGATCTTTCCAAGTCTGTTTATTGCTGGAGTTGTTCGTCTGCGCTGCTTTCCCCTGCAGCAGGTATACATGAGATAGGTGCCTTGGAGTGGCGCAAACATCGCGAGAAGTCTAGACATGTAAAGAACCGCAGAAAGGAGCTCGCACAACATGGACGGACGGCAGATAGACAGACAGAAAAAAAGTGAGACCAACCCTTGAGCTATCGTGTCAGTAGACGTCCTCGCCTCCATGTTCGAGCTGGCGCTTCCGGTCCCTCTCCCTGAGAGAAACGTCCCCTGCAGAAGACGACGACAAGGCAGTAGCATCTCCTGGCCCTCCTTTCTTGCGCTTCCCCTTGCTTCCCTCTCCACTGCCTGAATTGGCCCCTGCCGAAGATCAGGACAAGGCAGTAACGTCTCCTGGCCCTCTTTTCTTGCACTTTCCCTTGCCCTCCTCTCCACTGCCTGAATTGGCCCCTGCCGAAGACGAGGACGAGGCAGCGGTACCAAAGTATGTACTGTGAGGGGCATTCCGCTTAATAAGAAGACTGAGTAATAAAGGGCTGGCAAGCGTCAGGCAGATGTGGGCCGGACGGGGGACCCAGACCACATAGCGTACATGGGTGTATCACAAGGCCGCGCATCGTGAAGTCAGGCATGCTTTCATTAAATGATTTCAGTGAAGCGTATACTTGATGTGTCTGCTTGACGTCATTACTAAAAATGCTCGAGATTGACATTAACTGCTAGACCAAACTAACCGATGTCTGTCAAACTTTAATCACCTGTATCTGATAGTACTAAAACTCCAGTAAAACAGCTTATATCTGGTAGTTCAGAGCCTCGTTCCACCCTCAGTTAAGGGAGAACGCTCTTGTTGAATTCAGTGTACTCAGACTGGTTTAGTCTACCAACTGTCGACTCCATACGTCGATAGAAGGTGTGACAGAGGATGTACCGGCTCCGGGGATTCTGCAGATCGTCGGGGCCATTGAAGGATTGTCTCAGCGGATCGACTCTATGCAGGCAACGTAAAACCTGCATGGAAAAACTCTGCAATTACTTGTTTCTCAAGCCCCTCAGGAATCTGTCCAGGCAATGGTGACGTCACCTGCCATTGTGCTAGCCCAAAGTATAACTGCGTCCTCGTCGTACTACATGAAGCTGTGCGAGGCCCCTGCTCTATTCTCTGGAGTGAGAGCCAAGCTGACCAGGTGGTTGAAAGACGTAGAAGACTTCTACAAACTTAAGAAAGTGTTAGACCTGGACAAGGTACTGGTGGCAAAGAACAGAATGTTCCAGGACCTCAAGGAATGGTTTGATCTCTATGAGGTCGAGAATGGACCATTCCAGAACTGGGAGTCGTTGAAGGCTGCCCTCATCGAGCACTATTCAGACACACTGGCCAGACAGAAGGCCAGAAAGGACCTGAAGAAGTGCCGATACACTGGAGCTGGGGTCGACGACTACAACAAGCGATTCAAGCCGCTTGTTGCAAAACTGAAGGGCCGGTTGATCGAGGAAGACATCGTTGAAGACTATATCTCTGGTTTGCCAGCAGATAATATCCGCTTTGAAACAAACAAGGCGCATCCGGTCAACTTGGTCATCGCCATGAAGACGGTAAGCGAGCTTGAGGTTTTTCTCTCTGGTGGAGAAGGACCGCGAGGCGGGACACGAGACTTTCAAAGGCCGAGTGCCTTCAAGAGTGGTGGGGAGAGTGCCCGACGCAACTCTCCACTAAGATAAGAGGAAGGGCCCGTCCCCATGGACCTGTGTGGGGTCCGTCAACTCCCACTGCCACTCACACTGGCAGAGAGGTCTCTCTACACTGCAGAGGGAAGGTGTTTCAGATGCCGCCTCGTACAGCATACTGCTAGGCAGTGTCCAGGTCCTTTCTCTGGATTTGGCGGAAACTTCTCTAGAATGCGGAGACTCACTGGCGGAGGGAACCCTTGGGACTCACAGGACTACAGGAGATTCCGTGGAGACTTCAGGCAGGGGGGATGGGGGCAGGGCAGAGGCGGATACCAGGAAGATCGCAGAGGGTTTGGAGCTTCATTCCCGACCGCCTAAGCATAGCCACCTCTGGGCCAGTCACAGTGGAGAAGGGGATGTAGAGACGGTGGTCCCAGAGGGAGAGGAAGAGGTGGAAGGAAGCCGGCAGGTAAGGGAGTTCGAACGATCTACGGAGGTTTCGAGACGGATGAGGTGATAGGAGCAGAGGGACTCGAAACTTGTGGTCAGTGCCCCAAGATGGGAGGAAGCCCTGAGAATGAAGATATGCTAATGGAAATGAAGGAGGAGGAAAATGAAACAGGAGTCCGTCCGGGGTTGTTTATGTTTTCAGGTCGGGTGGCTGGTATACCTGTCAAAGTTTTGATTGATTCGGGTGTAGATAATATTTATCTTGACCGTCGTTTTGCTCATGCCCACCATCTCTGTATGTGCAAATTGAGATGACCCGTCAACTTGCACAGTGCTCTCAAGTCCTCAAAGACTCGGTCGGTCTGTGAGTGTGCACTCACAGTGCCGATCAACATTCAGGGGTATCAAGAGACAGTGGATGCAATGTTGGCCGACCTGGATGAGTATAATTTGATCTTGGGGACAAAGCGGGGTCGTGCCTATAAGCCAGAACTGCAGTGGTCGTCTCAAAGTCTGCGTTTTTAGTTCAGAGGGGAATTAATTTATTGGGTTCCAGATGTGGAGTTGCAGGAAGAGGATGAGGAACAAACATTCAGCACTCTTCCTTTTCTCTCTTCTGTGCAGGCAAAGCGGGCGATCCGGAAAGGAGCTGTCTGCCATCTAGTCAGACTGCAGACAGAAATCCCTTTCAGTGAGTCCACTGGGGTTGCCTGTAGGGTTCAGGGATTGCATGAAGTCAGTAAAGACGGGGGGAAAAAGAATGCTGGGGAGAATGGAAAGGGACTTAGGGGTAGTGAGGCAATGAATGATGATTTTCTCTCTTCTCTTCCTTCTGATCATCCTGTTCTTTCTTCGCCTGAATTGACTGAGGTTCGTGAGTACCTAAAGAAATCGACCGTGCCGATCGACGTGAAGAGAATTCTGGCAGACAATGCATCTCTCTTTCCTGATTCCTTGACAAGGTTGCCGCCATCCCGGGGGGAAGGACTTGACTTCAAGATAGATCTTGAACCAGGACACCCGCTTCCAGCTTGCCCAAAGTCTCTATGCTTGAAACTGGACCTTTATGCTAAAGTCTGACCTTTATATTATTAGTATTTAATAATCATTGCATGTCATGCCCCGAGGTTGGCCAGAGCCTAAGTAGTGGCTCACCGGCTTTAACCGTCTCAATTCAGTTATGATTTTATCTACAATAGAATGTTACTATTTTTTTTTTTAGTTGACTAGTACTAATTTTTCAATATAAGTTATAATTAACATATTAAGAAAGTTTAAGTATATTTAAGTATCTCTAATAAACCCAGCAACAAACTTATGTAGGGTAACCTCAGGCTACTAGGTAACCTACAGCATAATAATTAAGAAATACAAATTGATTTAGAAAAAAAAGATTGACTGTGAAAAAATAGTATCTATGAAAGACATTTAGATCTTTTTGTTTCTAAGTCTTTTGAATAAAAAGACAAAGATTGTGTTTTTCACCACTCTCACGCATTTTTGCTTGAAACGTTGTAAGATAGACAAAAGAAAGATGAGAGGAGAGTTTTTTTATGAGAATTGGATCAGATGTGACAGGTACAGCCAATTGATTTTCCAAAACAAATGCGAGGGATAAAATTGTATGAGCAGTGGAAGAAAAGTCTTTCGCCACTCCAATAAAATGGAATAAAAACAGTTTTTTGCAATTACCCACAAAAGCACAAATGTTCTGTGTTTGGTTGACATCAGATTACAAAAACTGCGGTCTTTCTCTCTCCAGACAAACAGACTCCGCAAGCCACTGCGCACACTTTATATGCATTGCATCGATTTCGACCCCTTTTGCCTTTCTTATTCCCATAATGAGAGCAACAACGCATGGAATCCCCCCCCCTGACCCTAAATCAACAAAAGTCATGTCATATAAAGAATGTCCCACTTTTTAGACTACGAAAAGAAAAAAACGACGAAGCGAGTCAACTGAAAATGAGCCACCATGCTGGCCTTCCAATCCAGTCTCAGAAAGAGAGAAAAAATCGGATTCAATACTCTCTGAGAGTCTTCCCCACACTCCATCTAGTCACTCGTTGGAGGACGCAGACGATTCTTCCTCTGACTCGGATGAACCAGACCTTGGCTCATATGAGCTATCACGGTCACGCTTCTTTCTCTCCTTCTCCTTTCTTTTTTTGTCTTTCTTGTCTCTCTCTCTCCTTGCCGCTTCTCCTTGTTCGGCTGCGGCTCTCCTCTTTTTTTCCTTCTGTTTCTCTCTTTCACCGCCTGCAGAGGCCAAGGCGCTGCTGGAAGAAGCAGAGCCTTCTCCTTCCGTCTTTTTACTTTTCTTGTTGCCCTTTTTGTTCTCCTTCTCCCCGTCGAACACGTTCTGCCTATCTTCATCCTCTTTTCTCGCAGTAGCAGAAAGAGAGGTCCTGCTCTCACGTCTGTGGCCTCCTTTTCCGCCTCCTTTCTCCTTTTGATTGTTCTTCTTTCTTTTCCCCTTTTCCTTCTCTCCTTTCTCAGAAGCGGAAGAAGAGACGTCAATCGCCCCGTCCGGGATCGACTTGTTTGCATCAGTGATGGCAATCTTGACGTCCGGATCGTTCTCCAACTCAAGCAGTTCCGCATCTTTTTTCGGACGGCCATCGCCGAACTGAAAGATCCGCCCGCCGGTGTCGCACTCGATCGCGGTGTACATCTCCTTCTTGAGACGCACCTTGGACTTTTCGGCAATGCCCAGCTTATCTGACTTCTTAACGTGATCGACCATAATCCAGTTCACGGCAGAGAGGTCGTACGTTGCCCGCACCGCTCCGAGATGCCACCCAGTCATGTCGACGATGACGTCGGCGTTCGTGAAGGTCTTCGGCCTCTCCAACTTCTCCAGAATGTACGAAAGGCACTCGGCGAGCAGGATTGGCTTGAACTCAAACGGGCTGACCACGAGCTCGCTATGATACTTCTGCAAAACAGTTGTTTCAATTATTGACAAAATGTTTCACTTTCTGAAAAATGTTTACACTACAGACACCTGCTCAAACACACATACACACATACACACACACACAGAGAGAGAGAGAGAGAGAGAGAGAGAGAAAGAGAGAGAGAGAGACAGAGAGACAGAGAGCGAGCGAGCAAGAAAAAAGAGAGAGAGAGAGAGAGAGAGACAAGACAGACAGACAGACAGACAGACAGACAGACATGGCATACACACATACACAGACACACACACACATACATACACGCACGCACGCACGCACGAACACACGCATACACACACACACACACACACACACACACACACAGAGAGAGAGAGAGAGAGAGAGAGAGAGAGAGAGAGAGATACAGAAGGGGAGAGAGAAGGACACACACACTACACATACTGAGAGAGAGAGACAGTGAGTTCTCGAGAGGGAGAGAACAAGCGAGCAAAGAAGAGAGAAAAAAAGAAAAAGAGACTGACGAGGAAAGAAATAGAAGAAACATTAGAAATAAATTTGTACAGAGGGACATGAGAGCAGATGCAGCACAAGAGTGAGTCACTTACGTCTTTGTATTTGATTGCGTCTGGGCGTTCGCGAAAAGACCCCCATCCCTCCACCGTTGCGTTGGTCAGGATTTCGGGAAACTGCACGGTGTCGTAGTAGACTTTCTGCCGTTTCTTCCTGCCCCGAGTGGCGCCACTTTGGAAGACAGAGGCGGCACTCGCAGAGCTGCTGCCTGAAACAGAACCGCCAACGCAGGAGACGGAGTCTGCTGCAGTCATCATGGCATCGGCATTGGTGGGGCTACCTCCTTCTTGCCCCGCTTGGAGGCCTTGCTCCCCTTCCCTATCACTCCTTTCCAGGGGGGGAGGAACGCCAGCTCCGATGACCAACCCGACAGACACGCTGCCCTCTCCCTTCCTTGCAAAACGTGATTGGGGGGGATCTTCCCCTTCATCGGAAGGGATGGAAACGGGTAGAAGTGTCGTCCAGACATGACCGAAGACCTTTCGATCACTATCAGTCATGGCCCTCTGAACAGTGTCCAAAGCAGACCACAGGGTCTGTTCCCTGGCGGGCCTCATGATGAAGATGATGGTCACCGTCTCAGCAGAGTGGATCATGGCGATCTGATCAAGGAGCTTGTTCAGTTGCGTCTGCATGCAAACAACAATATTTCAAACAGGTACAGAACTGTACACCAGTGGCTTCAAACCAAAAAAGGCAGACAAAGAACAGAAAAGAATCAGAAGAGAAAAAACAGATCGCGCGAGATCAGAGCCTGCATGATCATAAAGACGCACAAACTGAGAAGGAGCCTGGCATCGAATGAACAGTCAGACGAGTCAGAGGTACGGTCACTCTCCTCTTGCGGCAGCAACGATTTACACCGATGAGCACTCAGCGGGTCTTTTAAAGATAGGGCTGCTGCAGGTACCGGGCACTAATAATGCCCTGGGCATACTACGTAGACAATCACTGCCGGTGCAACGAGGCTTGGCTCATACCATACGTAGCAGACTTCTGTCCAACCGACAGGGCCCTATCAACGACCAGTTTCATCATTTCTCGCACGTTCTGAGAAAAGTAGATGCGGAAAGGTAGAGAGAGGGAGAAAGAGACTGTCAGAACCGTCAAATAAAAGAGAGAACGACTGATGTCTTTCAGAGCCCCAAGAGAACTTCTAGTAGAATTTCCAGAACCCAGGCCAGGCATCTGCTGGTTCGGGTCAAGGTGGAGAAACGCGAGCACCAGAGAAGCGTTCTTCCCCAGCGAACTGAGAACAGGCTTCACACCTGCCCACGCAGGGACAATTCTCATACGCCCGAGCACTTTTGTGCAAACGAAGTTCATGTCGGCCTCCTGAATTTTCTGTTTGTGCTCTTTCTGAAGTCGGTCCAGAGTGAGCAGCTTTCTCTGTCTGGCCTCAAGGTGTTGTTGCTGCTGAACTTTGCGAGCTTCAGATGACTTGATGTCATCTTTCTCCTTGTTCTCGCGCAACTTGTTCGACGCGTCCTCCACCTGTTTGTTGAACTAGTCATCCTCGACTTCCTGCTGTGGAGCGTTCAGCAGATCGGTCATGCTCTGCTCGGAGTTCATGTGCTCAACGATCTCGTTCCAGGTGTCGATGAAGTAGTCCAGCTTTGTCAATGCCGTACGCCCAGCATCATTGGCTCTATCCTTCTTCTTCTTAACCGCGTCGTTCCACGCAGTCAAGGCCTTCAGGGCAAGCTCATTCTTCCCTCCTGCCACGTCCGTCTCGATCTTGTTCTTAAACTCGACGAAAACGTTGGAGTTGATCAGCATCTCCGGAAGTTGTTTCTCGTCGTCCCCGTACTTCTCCTGGCATGCCTTTCAGATCTCCTCTTCGAAGATGGCCAGCACGACCTTTCTCTTAAAAAACTTCGGCACGGTCAAGGAGCGGACGTTCTTCGCCGCATCAATCACCGCCAGCGTCGCAGCCTGCATGTATCATAATCAAAAACACAGTGTTTCACATACAGACACACCGTTACAAAGATACACAGACATTGTACACAGACAAAAACAAAGTCACAAACACATATACGCACGCATGCATACACACATTCACACCTTCACACATATACCTTCACACACACACACACACACACACACACACACACACACATACACACACACACACACAGAGAGAGAGAGAGAGAGAGAGAGAGAGAGAAAGAGAAAGAGAGAGAGAGAGAGACAGAAAGAGAGCGACAGAGAGAGAGAAAGAGAGACACAGAGACAGAGAGAGAGAGAGAGAGAGAGAGAGAGAGGAGGGGGGGCAGAGGGGAGAGAGGGAGGGGAAGAGAGAGAGAGAGAGAGAGAGACAGAGAGAGAGACAGAGACGGAGAAAGAGAGGGAAAGAAAGAGCAGCATTTGCTTACCCGCTTTTGTAGCAGGGCACTCTCCCCGACAGATGGTTCCTTTCTCGGTTTGTCCGTCATATGCATGCAGGTTGCCTGCAGCATGCGAAGTAATCCAGAAGCAAATGGAAAAAAATGAAGAAACGGAGAAGAAATTTAGAAGGATCCAAATTGATCTTAAAGGGAAAAGAGAAAGAAAATGTAGAGAGGTAGAACAGCAGTCAGCAGCATGAAACATGAAGACCGACAGTTAAAGACAGACCCTACCACCATGGCCAAGGGCAACCGAAGAGCGCCACCCAAAAGGGTAGAAAATCAGCGATCTTACTTTTCACTCAACTGGTCCTGTCTTTATTAAGAACAGGTTTGCTAAGGAGGCACACTGCAAAACGGTCTATTTCTGCCAACCCGTAAGAAGTTCTCTGTTCAACTTGTCAGTCGTTTCAGGCCTCTTGTCTGACACGTTTGACTGCCCAATCTCTTTTTTCTATGCATTGCTCTGACGGGATCTAAGCCAGAATCCTGACGCTTACATCCTCACAGACAATGCAATACGTTACAAAGAAACAAATGCACACAACAATTGACCGACCTCTTCAAGGCTCGTGATTCCTTGGAGCACGACACTCTTCTCCTTTTGTTTCATGTTCTGGACGCCTATCCGCTTCTTGGCCAGCTCTCGATAGAGTGCCGCAACCTTCATGTCCAAAATGTCCAGGGTTTCGTCGCTGTAGCACTCCCAAAGGATGAAGAAGCGTCGGAGCTGCGTCTTGGAGATATCCTCGCCGATCCTCGTCACAGAGTGGAAGTATTCGGCAACCATGTTGAGGTCGGTCTTATCGAGGTCGACGTTGTTCAGCTTGGCTGCGGCCATGCACATGTACCTCCATCTGGCCCTCAGTGTCCGGCTGAGTGGAGGCATCTCCAGGCTCGTTTGGATCTTCTCTCCTGCAAAGAACAATCAAAAGAGAGGGAGAAATGAATGAGTCCTTCACATCATGTATACAGTGACTGTCTGCCTCAGTGACAAAAAAAAACAGGTCACACCCAGGTCTCGGTATTGTTAGAGACCTTGCGGTGCCGACGGCTCTGCAACAATACTGCATCGGCCGGTTTCATATTGCTGGAGGGGGGTCAAAAAATAGAAATTTCCAAAAGCCTAAATATAAAACATCGCTTCCGATAACCAAACCGAGCGATTCCCCACCTCAACAAAAAAGTGAAATTTTGACTCCCCCCCCAACAATATCGAACCGGCCGGTTTGGTATTGTTGGGGAGTCGTCAGCGCCACTAATTACCACAACAATAAGCGATACAAGTGTTGTTTGAAAAGCAAAAACCAAAAGCAATATGAAACCACCCATCCGCAATGCATTCTGAAGCCATCGCGCACCTCCTGAGAAAAAATTTTTTTTTTGACCCCCGCCCTCCCTAGCCCC
>JAHBMJ010001403.1:0-31462 GCA_018398765.1 Chromera velia
TGTATATGACTGTGTGTGTGTGTGTGTGTGTGTGTGTGTGTGTGTGTGTGTGTGTGTATGTGTGTATGTGTATGCGTGTATGTGTATGTGTGTGTGTGTATGTGTATGTGTATGTGTGTATGTGTATGTGTGTGTGTATGCGTGTGTGTGTGTGTGTGTGTGTGTGTGTGTGTGCATGCGTGCCCGTCTGTCAGTTTATCCGTCTACCTGTTACACTTCCGTCTACTGACGCTTGCTGCTTGTGCAGGCCAAGAGTCGTCTGTGTTTTCTGGTGCTGGGCTGACGGGCACTTCCAGTGGGGGTCTGGACTCTTTCATCCAGAGGGTCGCTCTCCAAAGGCACAGAGACAGAGGAAGAGGCAGGGGAACAAGAAGGGAGGCTGCCTCCTCCAGCTCTTCCAGCAGCGCTGCAACAGGGGGGCAGGATCCGGCTTCTTCGGGGACTGTCCACATTTTTGAGGCAGTTGTGGACACCCAGGAGACGGGACAGAAGCCGCAACAAAAAACGAGAGTGGCGAGGGTCGGTCTCAGAACCCAAGAGTTGATCATCCATTCTGTGCATATCGTGTATGATGAATGGTGTGTGACGACAAGCCGAAAGTGTGGGTGTAAGCTGTACGTGTGGCCTGGAGATTTGATTCACCAATGTCAGTCAGGGTCATTCTGACTCTTCTTGTGTGTGCAATCTTGTTGCTTGGATTCGCATCGGTTCATGTTCGCTCGGACTGATAGTCTGAAGGGCTGCATTTTTTTTTTTCGCTTGACTTTGTCCGTTCGGCCCAAGTTTGTCTGCGGGGATTGACCGGCGCGGAGCCCTTTCGTTCTCTATCGTGCGGGCGAGGAGCGAGATCGATGTTGGGTGTCGCAAAGAGGAAGGGAGCTTTTCTTGGGACGTGCCTATGCAGAACGTGGGGAACAGAAAAAGTTGCAGGGCTGTTACAGCGCAGAGAAATGAATGCATGATAGAAAGACATGAGTGGACGATCTGTGCTGGAGAGACCGCCTTGGTTCTGTGGCTGGTTGGTTGGATTTTTTCGCGACTTCTTTTCTGTGTTTTCATGCAGAGAATGTTTACAGCAGTGGATAGGCAGCGAGGGTTAACCTGTCGGAAGGTGTGTCTCTTGGGTTGGCTCTGCCATCTGAGACTCCTGGATGACTTGGTTGAGGACCCCTTCGTACAGGTGGGTGGATGGGTGGATGTAGTGTCATGTGTGGGATTCGGAGGGAGGGGAGAGATGGACGAACAGGGGATGGATCAGTAGAGGGAAGGGAGCTTGAAGCTTTAGATGACTCAAGAAAACAAGAAAGAAGAGATGCCTTCTGCTTTCATCTCAATTTTCCCTCCTCCTCTTCGTCTTCCCACCTTGTGCTCCTCCTGTGCCTGCAGGCTGCAGTTTTGTCCCTTCTGTGTTGGTCAAATTCGCTTCCTTCTGTTCCTGTTGGAATTCAACAGAGGAGAAAAAAGAGAAGGGAGGATGAAGAGGACGGGCAGAAAGAAGGACCCAACCCGAGTAGGATGGAAGAGGAAGAAGGGCGAGAGGAGGAGGAGGAGGGTCCGAGTGCGATGGATTTCTTTGAGGAGGAGTTTGGCTCCTTTTCCGTTTCGGCAATGAATGAGGACAGTGCAGGTCCTGTGTCCTCCTCCGTCTCTCCGCTGAAGGGAGACGGGGAGGCAGAAGAAGAAGAGAGGGAACTGGAGGACACACAAAAACAGACAGCGACTGCCACAGCACCGCCTGTCTCTGCAAGTCCCGGGAGGAAAAGAAAGAGGGAAGAGGACCTCAACGGAAACGGAAAGGGGGGTGCTGTGCTCTATGAGACTTTACACGTTCGTCATCGGGCTTTCCATATTTTCTGTCACTTCACTCGGACCTTCAAGGTCAGTTCGGGGTGCATGGGTGCTTCCTGGACTTCTTCTTTTTCTTGTGCAGAGGGTTGCTTTTGAAGACTTAAGAGCTTGTTGTCAGATTTAGCCTTCACATCTTCTGTGGTTCGACAAACTCTGCATTGCTGGGGATTCTTACCAAAGACCTCAGATGCTCCCTCCATGTGCTGTTCACCAATTTGTTTCGCATTCTTCAACCATCTTTCCTGGGTCATTGTTTTTATTCTTTTCTTGGTGCTGCAGGTTGATCAAGCTCCACGACTTTGGTGGTTGAAGGACGACCAGAAGGAGGTGGACAGTGGGGAGTTTTGGAGTGGACAGGCAGGAGGGGGATGGGAGGAATTGGGTGGCTGGTTCCGGGGCCGGCTGCAAAGAAGATTGATAAGGTCGCTTTGAGGGTCTTTTACATTCATGCAGAGATGCATGTTTGCATACATCTACGTTTCAAAACTGGTTGCGGAGAAAATGGATCAGCTCGCTTCCTAGCTTGACCTTCCGTGCCCCTCTACCCGTCTCTGTTTGAGTTTCTAGGGTGCGCGTCTGTTGCATGGCTGGGTGTTTGGAAAAATCGAAGATCAACCGCACAGTTTCTTTCCTGCTTTCCTCCTCTGCACAATGTTTTCCAGCCCGGGCTGTGGGTGTGTCCGTCTCCCTGCAGGGCTGCATCCAGGAGAAGGGGATCCAGAAATATTGCACATCTTGTCAGTCAGTCAGTCAATCAGTCGGCGTGCGTCAGTCCACCAGTCATCTGCTCAGTTAGTCAGGCAGGCAACATGATGTGCAGACACTGAGGTCCTTGGCCTGTTTTCTTTCTGATCTTCTTCGTCCACGCCCCTTTTTGGCGGGCATCTGGAAGTGCGGCTATAAGGGTTGTGTGTTATCAGGGGGTGTCTAGATCCACTTACGGATTGACAAGCACGTGTTCATAGGATGATTCCAACCTCTTTCTTTTTGCGTGAACATGTGTTTCTGTGTCCGTGCGTACGTGAGCGCCTCTCTTGTGCGCCTCTCTCTCACCGTCATCTTCCTCCTTTCGATGTGTGCAGGTATTCACAGCTTTGTGTAGAGCAGAGGGTGTGCAGGCGCGTCTTATTCTTGCAATCCCTTCGCACGCCTTCTCTCTGAGCGGAGTGGCAGAGAGGGAAAAAGGTGGGCATGGGCAAACAGAGTCTGTCTGCGTGCTGTGGACAGAATGTGAAGCAAGAAGAAGCTTTCATTCGAGGCCTTGAAGGAGCAGTCGTCGAAGGGTCCCCCTTGTGTGTTCTGTTTCTCTCCTCTACATCTGTGCGATTCGCTGCATGTTTCTGGACGGGAAAGAGATACACTCGGACTAATTGTCTGAGAAAATGCGTTTGCTTGCCTTGCCTGTCTCTTGCTCATCCTTCCCCGTGAAGAATACTCCCGCCCTCTAGCTCCCCCTGAGTCGATTCTTCCCCCCTTCGCACTTCCCTCCTTGGCCGCTGCTGTGTGTGTGTTAACTCAGGTGATCGTTTGGTGCTCCCGTCCCTCTACGACCTCCTCGGCATTCGCCCTGTTCGGGTAGCGGGGGGTGAAGGGGGGGGCAAGACAGTTGAGGAGACTGGAGGGGTGGACCTCCGAGGAAGGGCCCAGGCAAGGGACTACGCAGAGAGGGCCCCGGCGGTTTTGTGGGTGGAAGTCTTCGATGATACTCTTGAACGGTCTGTGTGTGTGTGTGTGTGTTTGTGTGTGTGCGTGGGTGCGTGGGTGCGTGCGTCAGTATATTTGTGAGGTATGTATTGTGTGTAATGGAAAAATGTCCATTGCAAGCTACCTTATCACTCGCAGATGTCTCCTCCTTCGCGGTCGTCGACATCTTCGCGTGTGGCTGCCCATGCCTGCCTGCGTGCCTTCCTGCCTCTCCGTCTGCCCACTTGTCCAGCTTTTTCCGTCCCTGTTTGTCTCTCCCATTCTCTCCTCTCGTCTTCTCTGTCCCCCACACGTCCTGTCCCTCTGTGGCATCCACGTAACATGCATGCAGATGGGTGGCTGTGGACGTTGGAGCGAGGAAGTTCGACGTTGCCGATGAGGTCTCTGGCAGGAAGGAGACCACCCGGGCGCCCCGTCTCCCCTGTCTCCAGACAGAAATTGGCAGAGCGTTGGAAAGCCTCAAACTGGAGGAGGGGGGGGAAGGGGGAGAGGAAGGAGGCAAAAAGGGAGAAAGGAAGACAGAGAAAGGCGAGCAGAGAGACAGTTCATCCTCTTCTTCTTCCTCCTCTGCAGGTGTTCATTTGCCGTCCCCTCCTTCCGCAGAGCAGTTAGAACAAGAAAAAAAGGTGAGGAAAGAAGAGGAAGATGCGCAAGCACTCGCGAGACTTCGTGAAGCCTTCGGGTCCGTATCTTTTCTCGAAAGGGAGAAAGGACAAGGACAGAAAAGAAAACGGACCAAAACACTCGCAGAGAAAGAACCCCTCTCCCTTCAAAGTTCCGATCTCCTCACCGTTCGGGCTGCCATTCGTTCGTCCTCTTCCTCTGTTGCCAGCCAAAACGAAGGAAGGAGATGGGCCTCCCCGGTCTCGCAACCTCTCATAAAGGCCATTCGGGAGGCCCGACAGGAGTCCCGCCGTCTTCAGGCAGCATTTGCGGGCGCACGCTCATCGCACAGCAGGCAAATGAGGGGGGCTCCACAGGCGCCCCCCCGACAGGCCGGGGGTGTCTCAGAGGACAGAGATGCGAGAGGGTCTCAAAGTGCAAGCACAAGCGCCAGCATGAGTGGGAGTGCGAGTTCTTCCAGTTTCGCAGCACCCCGTCTCTCTGCAGCCCCCGATCCGACAGCTTCCACCACCACATCCAGGGCAGGGGCACCGAAGAAAGGCCTCGTGGAAGACGACCCTATCGAACTCATCACCAGCAGCGAGAGTGAGGCAGTGGAGGAGGACGAAGAGAGGAAGGGTGGGAGCTTCCCTGAAGCGGAGGGGAGAAAACAAACGAGTCGTCCTCGTGGTAGCGCTCATCTCCAGACAGAAACAGAGACGGGAGTGTCAAAAGGACAGCAGAAGGCTTCAGATGAAGACCGACAGCCAGCAGCTGCAGCTGCAGCATCTGCGTCTGCTGTCTCGTCCTCTTTTCTTTTGTTTGGGAGTGGGAGTGGAGGGAGTTGGGGCAGGGAGACGGGACCCTTGGACACCGGTCGAGTGGGTGCGCCCCTGTGCGTGTCCCGTCTCTGGGAGGGGGCCCCTCTTGTGTTTGCTGTGGCTGCAGGGCCCCGGCATGCCTTCGTGGATGTGACTCGACGTTACACACAGACGTCAGTAGACGGGTCTTTTGAAGAATGAGAAGGTCTCTCGTTCTCTCTTTCACTTGTGTGAGTGGGTGATGTTCAAAAAGTTGAGTCGAGCTCTGTGCCTCTGACTCTGTGAGTTTCTGTGCCTTTTATTTGGCTTTTCTGGTCCCTTCGTACGTGTTTCTGAAATGCAAATGTTCCCTCCCGTGTAATCGACACACGAGGAGAGGACAGAAGGGGGCAAGCTTGGAAGCTTGGACGCACAAACGTATGAGCATGTACACATAGTTCCACATTAATGCTCTCTTCATGTGCAGATGGTCCCGTGTTCTGGACATCAGAGGACAGGACCTCCAGGGGTGGTGGAAGGACACCCTCAATTTGTTGCATGGGAGGCAAAGAGGTCAGCAGACGGCAGTCATCGCACAGAAGGGGGAGCAGGAAAGGGTGGAGGGGGAAGCTGCTCGGTCGCAAACAGCGCCGTCAGAGGTCCCTCTTCACGTTGGAGGAGAACAGAGGGAGGGGGGAGGGGGGAACATTGGAAGTGCAGTGGCGGATGATGCGAAAGAGAAAGAAGCGACACTGAAGGAGAAAATGGAAGCGGCAGATGAAGCGGAGCAGACACGTATTGCTGCCAAGGAGCCTCTTCCAAAACGCAAAAACGCTTTCCGCGGGCACCCGCAATATGCTCTCGAGTCGCAGGTCGGTTGATCAATTCCTCAGCTGATGAGATTGATGTGACAGAGAAAATCACTCACTGTCGTCTAATCGGTGTTCCTTAAAACTGCCACCCACCCAAGTCGCCTTTGGTTCTCTCTGCATTGCGTTTGTCGCTATTCTGGTGATCAGTGCTCGTGTAAGCATTCGTTTCTCTCATCTTCTTCCCCCCCCCCCTTCTGCTTTGTTCTTTCAGCTCTCACGGTACGAAGCAATCTGGCCGAAGGACCCCAAGTCCCGTGTAGCTCTGTTTGAGGGTGAGGCTGTGTGGCCCAGGTCGCTCGTCAAGCAGCTGCACTCAGCAGAAAGGTGGTCGGCAGAGATGAGGAAGGTGAGGGATCGGGAGGTCACACAACCGTTCAGACTGATCTCCATCAAGAAGCCGCCTCCAATGCAGCAACACAGAGGCAGATATGCACAGGGGACGGGACAGCTCGGAGGAGCAGCGTCAGCAGCAGGAGGAAGATCTGCAGGAGGAGGTGATGCGACTGTGAAGATGGTGGCACTGTATGGAGAGTGGCAGACGGAGGCTCTGGAGATTCCAGAGGCAAAAGATGGCACGATTCCTGTGAACGAGAGAGGAAATGTGGACCTGATAGGAAAGGTAGGCATGCAGGCGGCGTGGGTTCGACGGAGCTCGTGCTACGCTTGGGCTTGTGAAATGTAACAGAGAAGTTTTTTCTCTCTATCGTGATTCCTTCTAGCCCCCCGTCTTCGACCTTCCAAACTCTGTGGTGCGTCTGGACAGCATCTGATCTCCTCAAAGCTGAGAAAGCTGGATTATCGGCTTCTTTGTGATCTGTTTTGACTATCATTCCAGTCACTGTCCATGAATTTAGCTCGGCGAGTGAGTGTGGGGGAGCGAAATGGACTTATTCTGTGTCGGTCTGTCTGTCTGCCTGCCTGTCTATCTCTCGGTCTGCCTGCCTGCCTGCCTGTCTGTCTGTCTGTCTCTCGGCCTGCCTGTGTTTGTTCTTTCTTTCTTTCTTTTTTTCTGTTAAGTACATGAAGAAAAGATGGGAGAAGAAAGAAAACATAGCCTGAATGTCTGTCTGTGTATGTATGTATGCAGCCTCCACCTAAAGGAACAGTTCACCTGAAGTGTGAGGGCAACAGTCTCCTGCGTGTGACGAAGAAACTGGGCGTGCCCTCTGCCCCCGCACTGGTTGGGTTCGATTATAAGAGGGGCAGGGCGACGCCTAGGTTCGGGGGGGTAGTGGTCCTTTCGGCAGACGCCGAGAAGGTGCAAAAGGCACACAAAGGTCAGGCAAGGGGAAGGGCATGTAGAGGGGTGGGTAGATAGATAAGAGGAAACATGGAAGTGCAAGCCGTGAGGTTTTTGAGCAGGCCTTGGTGGTGTGCTCCCTCCCTCCCTCTCTCTCCGCCTCTCTGCCTCTCCCTCTGTGTGCATGCGATCTCTAGTGTCCCTTTTTTCCGTCCGTGCTTTTCGGTCTCTGATAGACAGTGTGCCTTCCTTTTCTTCTGCTCAAATGTCTGTCCCCCTCTTGTGCCTTTTTGTGCTCTTCCGGGTTGTCGCCTCTGCAGAAGACGAAGAGAGACGGGCCCGCAACGCCCTATTGCGTGAAAGAGAGGAGGCAGCAAAGTTGTGGAGGGGGCTGATGAAGCAGTTGTTGCTTCAGAGGTACCTGAAGACGTTGGAGGAACAGAGAGAGGCGGAGAGGGAACGGAAGAGAAAGCGGGAAGAGGGGGGGGCTGGAGGGAGGAGAAGAGCGCTGTTGGCGTCTCAGACTTCCTCTGCGCGGTCACAGTCTGGCCCTGGAGGTATGTTCTCCAAGTTCTCTCTTGACGAGTTGAAGATCCGCATCGAGAGGGGCAGAGGGGAGGGAGGAGAGGAACATGAGGGTGCCTCTTCTGCCACCGCAGCAGCTTCGGCGTCTTCATCCAGCGCACTGACGAGGATAGGGGGCATGGGAGTGGCCTCACTGCACTTGGACGCACAAAGAGAGGGTGACAATGCAGGAGAGACAGAGCAGGAGGATGAGGAAGAAAGACGGAAGAGGTTAGAGAAACTCGGTATTGAGGAGATTTAGTTTGATAGACGTGGAGCTTAAGATGCGGTCCCATTTTGTAGTTTTAAGTGCATGCAACAGGAAGATCCACCCTTGCAAATCGTGGGGACTTCAATGGAAAGCAATTTGATTGATTGTTTGATTGATGACTCTCGGAAGATGCTACAGAAATACCCAAAAATGAGGGACTAAAGTAAGACTCACATAAATTGCATTAATTGACTTCTAGATTTACTATGAAATTCTAAAATTTAATTGCTAGAAGATATGTCCTTTAGTGTTCTTTTGTATATTAGAGTGGACGGAACATGCATTATATATTTAATGAAGTCTGATTTGCATAAAAAATTATTATTATGATCATATCATTTTAAATTCACAGTTTTTTAATATGATAATGCGTGCGTAGAATCATCAGTGCATGTGACTTAGTTTAAAAGTTGAATGTTTAATGCCAAGCTTTCTAAACGGTCACTCCCAGTCCCTAGGCATGGTTTCGATGTATATTTTTATATTATATCATGGGCTGAGTAATATAAATATATAATATAACTAGATCATTATCTATAGATTATATTAGATCACTGTGCAAACTTACCAGCAAACTTACTAGTGCATGTCTTCATCTAATGACATCTATAGGATAATCACAGTGGGATTCTGACTGGGAATCACCATTAATGGTCCATTATGATGATCGTTTAGCTCTTTCAGTAGTCTTCTTTGTTCTGAATCTGTTGAGTGACTCTTCTATGCATCATACATGTGGTACGGTGATACCGTGTCACAGGCCTGTGTGATGCAACCTATAGCTGTATACAACGTAATACAGTGCAGCAGTTACTGCAAAATTGAGTACCAGCTAAGAACAGCCCCATGTTTCGATTCTATAGTATCAAAGAGTATGAAGTTGAATTATATTATATATTTATATTATATCTCCAGACTTCAGAAAATATAATATATATTGAAACCACGCCTAGCCCGGTCCATTCTAGTCTGACTCCATAGCTTTTTGTATTTGCAACACATTGTTTGTATTAAACTAAATTGCTAGCAATTAATGGTTCCCACACTAGTTACGGCATAAAATTGAGGGGCTTGACTCACCTTCACCAACTCAAAATCTTCAACTATAGTTCTAAACTTTTTTTTATTACTGCATTCAATACATTGTATGCATGTTGCTCTTTTTACATTTGAATTACTTTCCAGTTAATTGGAAGTGAAATAAAAGATTAGGATCATAGATGTATGAACGCAAACAATACATGAATTAAAAACTTAAAATTTTACGACTTCATTAAAAAAAAAAATACCAATTAATATTGATATCATCATGGCTTTTTATCTGATTCTGCCTTCACTGTACAGGCAGTCTTTATCTCTTCACCCCTTTGTCTTCAGCATTTGACTGACAAGGGGAAGAAGACCAACACACCACTTATAATACAGAAGCTTAAGAAACCACTCTCATGCATATGCGCATTCGATCCCCGGTCAATTTTTAAATGCTGACATCAGGCATTGCGTGCGTCCATACACTGATCGCTGCTTGAATTTTTCGTATGCTAACGCGCGCGTGCAGATTATTTTCGCTATGATGCCTAGCTGATGAAGATGGGTGCCTTAAACCGCTTATTGTTTGCACTAGTGACCAAGCAATCACAAACGAAATGCAAACATCACAAGGCATGCACAATTAACTCAGACTTCACAGTCTCTCACTTCGTTTAATCCTAATTCTATCTGCTCATCTTTTAGCACACTCGCTCACTCTGCGCCCACGGCCCACTTTTGGTGTTCCGTGTTTGCTCGGGGCATCCGTCCTTCCGAACCTCCGGCTATCGGGCGCTTCGCGCTCTCGGGCTTTGGCTCGCATCTTGCCCGCTCTGCCGCCCTTTCGTTGATGCTTCTGTTGTCCCCCCCACTCTAGGTCTACTCTAGATGAACACTATAATGGGCCGGATTTCTGGGCCGTTTCCCTCCCCATCTCTGGTAGTGCCCTTGCGGACTAGTGGCGCCGTCGCTATGACGAGGCCTCTCACTCCCAGCGTCGGGATGGGTGGGTAGGAAATTTATTTTGGCACGGAGACTTTGCAGCTGAATCAAAATAGTTGTGATTATACCTTTCTTCTGGGGGCTATCAAAATTCCGGTTTTTCTAAGGAAAAAAAAATATGTACGCGCCGGAGACGGCGTCTTTACCTTCATTCATCCTTTGTTCCATCTGAACCAGGGTTTACGCTTCCGCTAATCGCTCCAGCTAAACCAACACTTCAGACTTCACAGTCTCTCACTCCGTTCCATCTTAGTTCTACCTACTCATCTTTTAGTACACTCGCTCACTCTGCGCCCACGGCCTACTTTCGGTGTTCCATGTTCGCTCAGGGTATCTGCCCTTCCGGACCTCTGGCTATCGGGCGCTTCGCACTCTCGGGCTTTGGCTTGCGTCTTACCTGCTCTGCCGCCCTTTCGTTGATGCCTCTGTTATCCCCCCACAACACCCACAAACCCCACCCTATCTGGTGTGACTGGGAGCCTCCGCTGAGGGCCGCGTATGTACTGCGTGTCGGTCTGATCCACACCGGTCCTGGACAACTCCTAAATGAAGGCTACGGCGGTTACAATGTCAGAGAGCTCGGGCGAGAAATATGACAGCCATGCATCAGAGTATATCAGAGCTATTATTCCCTAAAATATCGACTGCCAGCTCATGTGGGATTGCGGCCTTCTTTGCTGTACAGAACCCGCTTCAGCGCAACGAGTGGGTGGTGTATTTTTTGAGCTCTGCTGCTGCTTGTAGTGCTGCCGCTGCGATTGCTTTCTGTAGCGCAGTCTGAAATGCATCTCTCCCTAGCGGTTTCTTGGTTCACTGGTTTCTATATGCCTTTATAATTCTGAACAGGGGTTCGTCCACTGGTGCTATATCTAGGAACTCCAGCACAGCTTCCCCTATCGGCATGCCATCATCTCCCATTAATGGGAGCGGACACAGGGATCCACACCCTTTCGTATCGTTTTTTTACCGGTGGATTGCTACTACTAAGAACTTCTTACCGTTCCATGCCTTCTTCTGAAAGTCCCCCTCCTTCAGCTTCAAGACTTCCCCTATGTACTTTGGTGGGAAGAAGGCTAAAAATGAAATTGCTCTGTTTCGTAGCGCGTCCTTGGAATACGCTTCTTTCCAGTGCTGCAGCACTCTCTTGAAGTTCACAACCGGTAGGGCCACTTTCTTTTTCACTTTGTGGTCCACAGATTTTTCTAGTCCCCGCCAAAATATTGACAGCTGTGGTGTTTTGAACTGAGGTGGGCCGAGTCCTTTCTGAAAGTGCCACCACTTCACTGCTCCTTTGAGTATCCCCACCTGATAATATTATGCTTTCTTTCCTTCCACTGTTGTGAACGCCACTTTGATTACCAGAGGGCTGTCTAACGGCAACAGTCCAGGGCATGCTTGCTCTAGGCCTTTTAGTGTATACTCGTAACGGGCCTTCGTTGACTCTTCCAGCGCCCTATCTTCTATTATGCTCGCTCGCGCCTCTAGTTCGCCGTGCTCAAATTCCCCTACCGGGGCCTCCAGCTCCTCTGGATGATCTATATTGGTAACACCTGCGTGTCTTGCCTTGACCGGGGGTGTTCTCACCCTCTGTATACGTCTTGCCGTGGGACCTGCAATCACTCATAGCCAGAAATAAAAAAATACTTTCTGCCCCGTGCAGTCTATGTAGTGCGTCGGTCCCCTTACCGTTGCTTACTACTCACTCTGGCACTATTGCCGTAGTCTATACCTCTGGTTTTGAACTGGCTGCTATGCCATATTTGGCTGTCGCCCTAGACAACTTAACTATTTCGTCATGCTTAGTGTATGCATTAAATTTTGTTTGCGCCGTGCTAGCTACCGGTTTAACTTAGTTCTTAAACCAAATTTTCTGATTCTATGACTCACAGCCTATCACTATGCAATCGCATCATAACTTCATAAATGCATTCATAAGTTAGGGTTTTATGGTTTTCGCTCTATACAAAAGCCACCGCATATCATACCTCAACAATCATTGCCTCTGCTTAAACTGCCACTTCGAGGTTTTCACTATCGGCTCTACAAATGGTTCATGACCTTTTGACATCACTCTCGAATAGTCGGAACCCCTTTCCCTATTTCTGGAGGGTCCTTGCCCCCTCCAACGTCTGCTTTTACTCTGTTTTGCGTACAGTTGGCATAACTACTACGCTTTTCAATCGTACCGCCTCTTTTAGTACCCCTAAGGGGCCGCACTCTACATATAGGTAGATTATGACCCCTGATTTTAAAGAAAAACAAACAAAAATCTAGGAATGTTATACAAGAAGTTTCATAAAAAACCAAAAACTATAAATTACAGAGAATATGACAGTAACATTAGTTTTTATGTTGGGCTAGAAACATACATTCATTTTTATGAAAAACTTTGTGTCGCCAGGTTTTGTTAGGCTGTTGGGCTTATTGGATTGTTGGGCTTCACCTTGCTAGAAAGCTGTTGGGCGCCCAACACGCCCAATACACAACACGCCCAACACGGCCCAACAGCCCAACAAACACTCCCAACATGCATAACACGCACAATCATGATGATGACAAGCTTGTAGGGATATTGACAGTGAAGAAATTCAATTTGAATCATCTGAATATGTCTCTTTCTTTGTTCTCTGCAAGCCGTCTTCTCTTGCAGTCCAGACATCTTTAATTCTTGTTGGTTCTGTGTTTGGTTGGGTTCATGAATTCTTGCAAGACAAATGGAAACTGACTGTCAGTACTGAAGAAATAAAACGTTTGATTCGTCTGTGGAATGAAATTGATCACTCCGAAATGATTGCTGATGAAGGGGGATGACTTGATGAATGAGTTAGAAAAGTTAAGCACAAGGAGTATACATTTGTCTGCATTGTGTGTGCAGGTCTGTCTCCATTTTCTTTGGTGTATTGTGAACGTTTTACGAAGAGTTTCAGGCTCATACTGCACCAATGTGCAGCGCTGAATGTCTTAAATGGTGTCTATTATATTTATATGCTTTGATACGTGGATTTGGCGTGTGAGACAAGCTTGTAGGGAAGGGAAAGGACTTTGTTGGGCTCTGTTGGGCACTGTTGGGCTTCATGACCTGCCATGCAGCTGATGAAAGGCCCAACAGAGCCCAATAGGCAACAAGCCCAACAAAACCTGGCAACACGACTTTGGACTAACATTTCTTAAGACTGAAGTTAAACTAGAGCTTGAGAATAGCCCAATATAACACTCCAGAATGTGCTTTATCTACTAGTTTTAACCTTGTAACTTGGGATATAATATATAGTGTAAAAAGATGTAGGAAAAGTTAGGGGTGAAACTTAGGTATACCTACAGTGCGGCCCCCTAGTTAGTACCCTTTCGTACGTGTCCGCCGTGGGGACGTATACTTTGAACCATTGCACCCCACCTTTGCACCTTTGCCACTGGTGAGCGAGGTGTTTGCGTGCCTTCTCGGTCAGGACGCGTCCCTCGTGCACTTCACCTGGTAATCTCAACAGGGCATCTGCAGTACTGTTCTCGCATCCTGGGATGTACACTGCTGCTACCTCTATCCCTACCTTCCGCTCAAGCGTTTACACTTCCTCCAACAGCTACCCCAATGCTCCTGCTGTGCTGTGTCTCTTGTTCAATATTCGCATAGTTGTTGAGTAGTCTGACTTGATGAGCATACGTCTGCCATAAAATGCCGCAGGGTTTGCTGCACTCAGCGCTTTCAGCGCCAAGGGCACGATTTTGAGTTCTCTGCAGTTGTTTGACGAAACTGACTGGAAGCCGGACCATACCCATAGTATATAGCTATCTTTATCGACGAAATTATCGTACCTACCCTCCCCGGGGGCCGCCGCATCTATCGTTATGACTTTAATCCCCGCCGGGACATTCACCCAATGGGCTATCCAGTCACCGGTCCATATGTCCAGGCAGCCCTCTGGGGTGACCCAGAGCCTCCGGACTGAACACGTAGTTAAAGCGCTTACCCACAAATCCAGATCTTCTCGTATCTGCTCCGACAATCTACATTCCTTTTTCTTCCACTCCCTTTTTCTTTTTTCCATCGGCAACTTGTAAAGCGCTTGCCAGCATAGGGCTAGCCGCTGGCCGCCGTATGGGACGACTAGCCGAAGGTGGCCTAGGAGACCTGTCAAGCTGCACAGGTCCCCCATGGTCAGGTTTTCTGACCTCAATAATACCTCAATCTTTTTTAGCGCTTTCTCTCTCTTTCTCAGCGGGACATAAACCGCTAGGCGCTGCGTGTCAATGCCGATCCCTGTGAATTCCAGCGCTGTGGTTGGGAGCACGGTTTTTGCTGACTTCACTTTCTACTTTAGTCTCTCAAGCCACTGCTGGATCAGCCCTAGTGCCTTTTTATACTCTTCCTTTGTATCTGCTGCGATGAGAAAGTTGTCAATATATGTGAGGGAGCTAACGACGGCCATGTCTAGGCCGTGCTCTCTGAACAGCGCTTGAATATGCTCCATCACTCCTTAGAACACAAACGGGGCGACTTTCAAACCAAAACACATCACTCTATATCTGTAAAACGCTTTGTCGAACAGGTTAAAGAAGCCTAGGAGGTCTACATGGTCGGGGTGCACTCGGATGTGGAAATACCCGTCCTCTAGGTCTAATTTTACCATGTACCTGCCTGGTTTCAATTCTTTCAGCGCGTGTCTGATCGTTGGCAGACCTATCTCTGTGTCCATTGCGGCTTCATTTACGCCTGACGCTCTCATATCTACGATGATGTATGGCTCCCCCGTTTCGGGCTTCGGGACCGCCCCAAGTGGTAACACTATGGCGGGCTGTTATGCTACTTTCTCAATGAAGCCTTCCTTCTCTAATCTCTCAAACTCTTTCCCTATCTTCTCAGGAAAATCGTAGATTGATAAGTAATTCTGTAGGTTCACGCTTGCTGGCCAAATTGAATGCTTCAGAGGGAGTCTCAGTCCCTCTTTGAGCAGGCGTACTATGTGACTGGGCATGTTCATTCTCCTTGCTTCCTCTATGTTTAGCTGATGGCCATTTTTCCATACTCCCGGCTTTCTCCACCCGACGGGTAGGCTAACCGTGGGCTCAGGTAGTGCCCACTCTGGTAGTGTCATTGTCCATCGTGACTTTAATGGGGGCAACGGCTTACTGGCCATGCCTGACACTTCGTTAACCAGCATACCTGCACGGTGCTCCTCTTGTGCTTCTCATCTGCCCAATGGGTCTGCATCCGCCTCCTGTGACTCTTGATCTACATACATTGGAAATCGCATTAGGAAGGGGTTACCTTATCATAACATAATTTTCTGACCTCCATTGTCGCTATCGCGTACTGACATAGCGCTACTAGTTGCTGTTAGACATCCTAACTAGCATGCTAACCAATCTACGCGACAACTAATAACATTTTCTTGTATTGACGCATCCTTTGCCTTATATATTAACCATGTTATTCATACTTAATTATATAATGGACATGGATGTCTGATCTATTTTTATCAACGTGCTCAACGTTTTTCAACTCCACTCTCAACTACTCGATTTCTATGATCAATTTTCCTCTTTCATCCTATACACAGGATCTGCCAGTCCAAGCCCTGACGTATCTAAGTACGCTATGGTTGTTAGGATACGGCCCCATGCTGCAGCATGCCTTGACTGGGGGCTGCAGACACCGGTGAGGGTGCCTGAGCCGTACAATTTAGCCGTACATTTGTATGCCCTCCCCTTTCCGCCCGCTTTGGAGTGCAGTGCCCCCTGCCTGATGGTTCCGGAGTTTTCCCCTTCACCTGCCTAATGGTACCAGCTCTTGGAGCCGTTGTAGCCGCTGCTACTGCTGCTGTTGCGGCCCCCTCTCCCCCCTCCGGACCCTCGACTGCCCCTGCTGGAGGATGCTATGTTTGCTATGGCCTCTCTGACCTCCTTTGCTTCGGCAGTGCACTCGTCTTCGGTGTGGAGGATGTTGCAGTTGTTCATGACTCCCTTCTTCTGGTTTTTACGCCACAGGTAGTAACAAACCTTGTAGACGTTTGAGTAGTTTTGCAGGATGTGCCCTCCTTCAATATAGACGATGGGCTTCACCCCCTCTCTCCCCCCCGACTCGCCCTTTACCTTGGCAAGTTGGAGAGCTTCCTGGGCGATTTGCTCCACATTGTACAACTTCTGCTCAACGTTCACACACCTGTACAACAAGTCCCATACAATCATGGGAATACCGTCCTGAAACAGAAGCACCTTTTTCCCAACCGCTCTCTCAGTGAGAGCTTTGTCGATACTTTTGATCACGTAACGTATGATCTCTTCCAGCAGGTGGGATCTCTTGGCATCAGTGCTGGGGTGTTTGGTTAGACCGTGCTTGTAGGACTCTTTGAGCTTCCTCACGGCACGAACAAGCGTTTTGCCAGCGTCGATGACCTCAGCGCACTTGTTGGCGATCTCGACGTGGCCCACGTTCTTCGCGGCGTTGCGCTTGTCCTGGCAGTCAGAGATGACCTTATTCTAGGCTGAGATAAGCTACTCGTCGGTGCTTTTATTGAAGTCAATGACGCGTCTGTCTGTTATCTTGCCTAGTATCTTACCTGTTCTGGGCAAGACTTTGGCGACGACCTGATTATCAGGGATGATGGCAGACATCTGCTGTGGGTCTTCGGGGATTGGTGTATCCTCCTTCAATCACTTGAGGGGGAACCAATGCGGGATGAGCATCTGGATCAGACTTTATGATACTATTCCTATATATCATGTCTCTCAACTCTTCAATGTACGAACGGTCACTGTCCAACTCACCGCCAATGTCGCTTAGTGCCAGATCTGAATCGGACTTGACGTAGTGGGTCTCATTCTTGAAAAGGCCTTTCCCGTTCTCATTCTCCTTCAACACTTTCCTGAGGGTGTCAGTTGATACTCCTAGCCCTCCGAAGAGGGATTACTGCTGTGTTAGGCCTTTTGTAACAAGCACGGCTGCCTTGTCCGTCCTCTGCTTTGGGGGAACAGAGTTCAGTTCGATAAGCTTGGTGGATGCACGTGGCTTCTTTGCACTGCTGGTGATGTCAACGTCGGGTGCAATATCCTTGGAGGAGGAGGATGGGGTTTCCTGAGGTGCGGCCGGCACCTTAGTTTCCTTTTTCTTCCTGTTGTTCCTCCCCTTCCTAGTCCCCTTCGGGATTGGGGTGGTCTTTGCCGCTTCCGCAGGTGTCGGGAAGCGCTTAAAAAATTTTGTACGCATCTCAGGCGTCATAGCCTCAACGGCGGCAAAGAGTACGTCCGAGGCCAGCACGACGTTTTCTCTCCGGAATTTTAACCCCTCTCTGCAATCAATATACACAGTGTTTTAGTAATTATTCTAACGTGCACCGATCATGCGGCTCGCCGTAAAGAGTTTTCCACTAACCTGAGCGGTCGTATCTTTTTGCTCCTCATCCTTCTTTCCGTTTTGCTCTTTCTTGGACGTAGGTATAGTTGTAGAGAGAGACTTTCCTTTGTCCTCAGACGACATAGTGTTAGTCACTTTAACTCGTTTTACTTCAACTTCGAAAGTGGGCAGCAATCTGCTAAGTCGGCCTACGGAGCTCTTAACTCAATCGGATAAATTGATCCACCGATGGGTGTTACTCGCCTAAAAAGTTTGTTTTTAGGGGTCGGACGTTACTCGCCACGGGACCTCCTATAGCCAGCATGCAGCGCTACGCACTCTAGTGGTGCTTGTGGTGTGCTACGCATAAGAACGGTGGTACACTACGCGCTTATTTTATACTGATTTGTTATTTTGGGCCCGAGGACTGAAAAATTTATTTTGGCGCAGAGACTTCCCAGCCGAATGAAAATAGTCGTGATTATACCCTTCTTCTAGGGGCTATCAAAATTCCGGTTTTTCTAACGAAAAAAAAAAAACATGTACGCGCCGGAGACGGTATCTTTACCTTCGTTCATCCTTTGTTCTGTCTGAACCAGCCTGGGGGTTCACGCTTCTGCTAATCGCTCCAGCTGAACCAACACATCAGCAACAAGCAGTGTAACCGACATATATTGAAACGATCGATCAATTCATGTAAACACCAATAACCACAAACAGCATCAAGCCCAACGCAATCAAAAATGAAAGGAAACAAAAGGGTGACGCCAACAGCTTTCTTTGACGTAGTGTGGGGCAACATGCACGAAGATGCATGTTGCACAACGTGATGATCGAGGTTTTTGTTGTGCATGTCACATCTCCATATGTGAGGGGCGGATCAAGCCTAGTTTGTCCAAAGGTTCCGCTTTTTCCATGTTGCAAAACTGTTGAATTTGCGACTTCAATACTACACGTGCAATATTGCCAATTAATCGCCTATACTGTGCGTTCACGCGCTGCACGCACTCATGAACTATTGGTTCATGTTTTGGTCATGAGCTGCCAAAAATTCATTTATAGGCAAAAAGTCTTCTTCTGAGGGGCAAAAACCCCCATAAAACCACGCTAAAACCCCCTTTAAAAACCATAAAATTCACTTTTCAAAGAGGCTCTGCCAAAAATTTAGGAGTGCGTACAGCGCGTGCGCTCGCGCGCCCGCGTACTTGCTGTTAATATTGTATAGAGCTATATTATGGTTCATGAGGCGCTACATGAACAATCGGACGTTGATGACTCGTTTTGTTGCTCCCAATTTTCTTGGAAACGATCCTTTTATGCTTTCACTACAGCACGATCCTTTTATGCTTTCACTACAGCGCTATGATTTCTACCATGGTACATGTGTTTTGGAGAGACAGTGTGGGAAGGAGGTTTTGGGTCTCTCTCTCTTCACTCTCGAGAGTGTTCTAGAAGTTGTTTTGTTCTCTTCAAAGAATCCGAATAGATCTGTTTTCTCCCCTTTTGTTGATGGGTCCTTGGAAACTGCACATGGGAGTGACCTGTTGTTACATTCTTCTGTTCATTTGCGTCCCCGTTTTGTTCATGGGAATGCATGTGTGGTCAGCCGTTCTGCATGTTCAGGTCTGATATGCGGTTACGTTACAAGAATGCTTTTATCCGCAAATCTGCGTACCTGTTTGATGGTAAGGGAGTTGTCATTAATGTTTATTGAATTGCTGTCTTTGTGATGGCCTTTTAATTTTTTCAAAGAACAATATAATTTGCGTATTTTAGTCCGTACGGCGAGCACGGATCTGATTGAAGGATGGTTGAATAAGGTTGCGTTTCTGGAGCGCTTTAGGCCAACGATGTATTGAATGTGTTTATATTTGTATCTTCCTTATTTCGATTCTTTTTGACATATTGATCTTTGATCGAACGTCTCTTTTACTTAGCACACAGAGCCAGAAGCGATAGAAAAAAAACAGTAGCGAGACTGAAAGGGGGGGGTTGCGCATGATGTTGTGTGTTGGAATTGTGGTTGCTTGTCTGGCATGTCGGGATTGAGAGTGTACGCATTGATACTACGGCTTATGCCAGGACGATTTTAAATTGTGCGCGCGACCGATCGTTCACGGGGTGGTGTTTGAGCCATGCCGAGATTTATTGATTTTTTGCGCCGTACGTGTATTTGGCATCGAATTGGCATATGTCCGTCCATCTATACATGCGTACTGAGATACAGGCATGTGAGATTTCGAGTAGAAGGACTGCTCTTCCACTGAATACAGTGCTGCCGCCTACTAGTATAGTGCGGAGACAGTTAGGATATACGTTACAGCTGTTTGAAGTAACGCAAATTCTAAAGTAACACTAATTATAACTATATAGAGCGAAACTCCAAGCGAACACAAACTTAAGTAAATTTTGATCCCCCCCCAAAAAAAAGTTTTTTTTTGAGTTAATTAAAAAAAAAAAAAAAACTGTGCATGTCCGTCATACGCACTTGTAGAACGTATTTTTTCATTTTTGGGGGGGGGATCGGTTCTATCTCCATCACGGTCGGTATCACCCGAGTTCCAAAATATACCCCTCAAGCAACTCGCACGAAGCCGCGATCGTACATGCCTTATAATTACTTTGTGCATACGTGCCCCTCAAGTAACTCGCACGGAGTTGCACATGCATATATGATACGCGCGCGGTCCCGAAAAGCATACTTCGCTGCCGTGTTCGCTGCCGTGGCCCCCGCCCCATGGCAGCACACAACTTAGACATGCCCAAGCCCCCGTTGGTGTGCATCAATTAGCGGACCCCTAAATAGCCCCCCGAGGTACTCACCCAACTGGTTGGGTGTATCCCGTGTGTATATATACCAGTGAGCTTCGTCACGGAATTAAAGGCTTCGTGGCAATACGAACCGAGAGGGAGCCTTCACGCAGTAATTCATGTGATTGTTTCTCTGTACGTTCATTTTCCTGTGTAGTCATCACTGTATATACATACTGCTGGCCGGCATAAAAAATGGAAACCGTTGTCGAGCACTCGTTTCCAGACTCGACGAGTCTTCTTGGCCGTCGAAGGCACAAAACGATTCAATGGATTTCTTTGTCCACTAAGGGCTTCTTGTCCTCCCAATGCTTCGATGGAAAACAGGGAATGAGGAAACTCTCGGCAGTACAAACGTGGAGAGACCACGAAGGGTGAGGGGAGGTGGGGAAGTGTTGTGTTGTTCACGTCTATCGCAAAAGCGACTGACCTTTTTTCAGAAACTGTTGTGCAGCTGTTGTTGCTCAGGGAGTTTAGAACAGAATTTAGCTCCACAGTCAGAGCTTGTATAATTCCTTCTTTTTGTTCGATTCAGGACAGCAAGGCCTCCACAGTCTTTTTGTTCGATTCAGGACAGCAATATCTCTACAGTCTTTTTGTTCGATTCAGGACAGCAAGGCCTCCACAGTCTTTTTGTTCGATTCAGGACAGCAAGGCCTCCACAGTCTTTTTGTTCGATTCAGGACAGCAAGATCTCCACAGTCTTTTTGTTCGATTCAGGACAGCAAGGCCTCCACAGTCTTTTTGTTCGATTCAGGACAGCAAGGCCTCCACAGTCTTTTTGTTCGATTCAGGACAGCAAGACCTCCACAGTCTTTCTGTTCGATTCAGGACAGCAAGGCCAGAAAGCAGCATGCAGTCCTCTTCTGTGAAACTCGGCAAACACAACACGCACAGAAGGTGCATCTATATATATATACGCGCATATCCACACTCTCTTATTTCCCTTGGTTCCTCCTTGCAGGTTGAACCTTCTGGTCTTCATTAGCAAAGGCGCGCAGAGTTGCAAGACGGATAGCGTGTTTGTGTGGGCATTCAGGAAGGGCTCGGGGTACAAGCGCGCATCCGCCGACGGGGCAGATGAGGTCACACAAGAAGTCCTAACAGACCGTCTCTCGAGAACGCTTTCGAAGATTCTCTCTCAGGTCGAGAAGACAGTGACCGTTCGTGATTATCAAGAAGAAGCCGAACGAGCAGACACTGACTCTCTTGACAAGCCTCAATACGATGTGTTTGTCGGAGCCGACTTCAGTGTCTTTGGAAGAGCTCAATGCTACGAGGCAGACAGAAGTCGGGACAGCAACAACGGACAGGCGAAGCATGGTGAGCCTCTCTCTCTGTGTTTCTATAAGCTTGCTCCTTCACTCTTGATGATTGTTTACTTCCTAGAAATCTCTCTCTCTCTCTCTCTCTCTCTCTCTCTCTCTCTGTCTCTCTCTCTCTCTCTCTCTCTCTCTCTCTGCATCTGACTTTTCTCCGTCGTACACATGTGCAACGTTCCCCTCTCGGCGCAGTCTCCCTCTTTTTCTGTGGGCCTTTTCTCTGCATTGCTGTCATTTTTCGTCCCTCCCTCAATTCTTGGCCCTCCTCTTGCCTGCATCCCCTCAACTCATTTCGATTGAATTTCTGTGCCAGCTGCGTCTTGTTTCAACTTCATCCTGCACCTTTCTCGAGATCCAGACCCTAAGTCAATGAATGGACCCGATCCCCAAGTGCAGCGCTTGAATCAAACGCTAGAGCAAACGTCCTCTTGTAGTTATTCAATTTCATGTCTGAGTATTCACAGCCATCCTGCCTTTTCCAGTTAATTGCATGTCTGGGTGTTCATGTGCGTTGTCTTTAGCTGAGAGGCCCGGGCATGCAGAAGAGCAAACTCTGTGGTTGAAGGCGGCCGAGGGAGGGCGTTTTGGATTCACCTAAAGTTACACGGTGTTTGACTGCTCGCTTACTTGACGGGAGAAAAACTCTCCAGGTCAAATGACCGATCAAACACTGTGTGAAGTACGTGTCTATGCCACGTGAGCCGCTCTTCCTTCATGCAAGCATGAAACAATTAAGCGATATGATGCATGCTAGAGGTCTCTCAAAGTTAAAGTTAAAGTTCAAGCAAAGTGCAGCTTGATCGAATGCTCTCGAGGTGACAAGTTAAGTGCTCGATTGAGTCTCACCCCTTTCTCTCTCTCTCTCTCTCTTGGTGTCCCTCCAGGATGGGTTCCCACTCCTGCAGTGCAGTGCATCCACAGTTCAGGTTGGACATGCAGTGCGTAGTCGGTCGTTGTGAACGAATGTCATTGAAAGAAGCAGCCTCTCTGCCTGCTTGCTCGGCCTGTTTGCATGCTTGCTTGTATCGTTCTAAAGTCAGCTGGTTGCCGTGCGCACACTCATAGCGCCTTACTGGAAACGAAAGTCGATCTGTCAGAGTCACGACGGATTGGCATGCACACGTGCATGGGAGGGTCATGCTGTCAGTGCTTGAATGATCGAAGTGGCTTGCTCACACTATCTGCTATATCACTAGACTGAGGGTGCTGCGGAGTTCTACCAGTATAAGCTACTAGCCACAGAAGGAAAAGACGAAAGACGCATAGGCCAGATGCTAGGAACAAACTTTAAGTCAATGCCCGCGCGACTAGCCTCTTCATCGTTTTGTTCACAAACTATGGTTAACCTCTACCAAGAGAGGCAGTCAGCTTACCTTCAGCACAACTCACACAAGAGGCCAACTTCTATATATTTAAGTTACTAACTTATTCTTAGCATTGTCTGCAGACTGATATAACTTTTACCAGTTCTGGTTAGCAACCCCGAGAAAAAGGTGTCACGATAGAGTCCTGGCTTCTACATATCTATGTCTGACAGCCCTAAGTGCTAGCTTCTACATGTCTATATTAGCACTTAGTGCTAGCTTTTATGTACATGTCTATGTTATTATTTAGTACTAACTACTACACGTCTATATTAGCACTTAACGTTAGCTGCTATGCGTCTATATATGCCATGTACAGACGGATGAGAGTTGTTAAATATCATAAACGACAAATGTCAGTGTCGACACTTAAGCTTGGAATGACACCGAGTGTCAATGACATTTATGTTTTAGTACAGTGTCGACACTTACTTTTTTTCATTTGTTGCCACCTTATACTTAAACTTTTGAGGCAATTATGAGGGAAAAAGTTTGCTAAGCCAAACATCCTACCACGTAAACCTTCAAATTATAGTTATCCATTCATTCTTAAATGTGGTAAACAAAAATTAAAACTGATGAAACGTTTTATAAATAAAGTTGACTAGCTTTTTACGGGATTTTAAGGAGCCGCATGCATGGTTGGGGACGGTCGGTACGAGAAAACGTATTACATACTGATAAAAATGCTGTCTTTACTTAAAAGTGTCGCTATAAGTGTTAGCATCGACACTTTAGTAATTAAAAGTGTCGATACATGATACTAATAACATTTAGCAACTCTAAGATAGACAAGACAACGAAGAAAAGATAAACTTGGTAATTGATTCTCTCTCTCTTTTTCTCTTTCAGCAAGAGGCTGCAAGACAGGGGAACGGGTGTTCTGACATGTACAGACAGATCGAGAAGACAACTTAAACGGAGAAAAGATGAACCTTGAGATAAACTTGGATGATCGATTCTCTCTTCCCGTAGTTAGCCTCAGTAAGAAACGGTTAGCTAGATCTGCTAACAAAACTTTCATAAAGTTTGCACCCATACATAGCCTCGGCAAGGAGGAACTAGCTAGGCGTATCCTAACAAAAAGAAAATTAATTAAAGTTAATTCTCGCTTCTTTTTTTTTTTGACGGTGTTGGCACTGTTGGGTAACAAACAACTATTATTCAAGTGTTGCATAAGTGTTGTTTTAGTGTTGCACAACTGTTGCTTAGGTTTTATGCAAAAAAAAAAAGATAATTTAAGCTAATTCTGGTTTACTTTTTTTAATATTTTTATTTTTGCTGTGATACGCCTAGGGAGCTAGCTGGATCTGCAAGCAAAACTTTCATAAAGTGTTAACCTAGGCTGGTAATGGCTGGTAGAGGTTAGCAATCAATCATAGCATCGGTCAGTAGGGGTCAAATACACCAGTTATGAAGACTAGCAATACGTTAGCAACTATGACATGTAGATGCTGCACCTAAATGCTAGTCATGCTGTGTCTTAGCTAGCAATCAATACAGGTATATGTTAGTCATCTTAGGTAGTCATACTCTGAAGACGTTATCAGACTGAGTTTATACGAGTTTATACAGGTAGAAGCTACAATATCAGTCATGTCTTCTACCAGTAGTACTCCACAGCACCCTCAGTCTAGTGATATTAGCAGCAATTAAGGCTGAGCGGGCAGCAGTGATGGTTTAACAGCGAGTGGATTAGAGAGTATACCGCAGGACAGAAGAAGCCAAATATATAATACACAATCAATCGATTAAAAATCAGGACACTGCTCAGCCTAGCAGCTGAACGTAAAATGTAAAAGCTCAAATCAGCGTAATTTGAAATTGGCCTGGCGATATAGATGGATTGGTGAAAAGCTCTGGCATAAACACAATTACATACAAGATGGAAATTAGATGGACGAGCAGGCTGGTAGTCGTAACGCAGCGAATGAAGAGTCTGAAAGGAAACCATGTAAAGATGGAATGATTCCATAAATGTATACTGTGCATCATGTTATGTAGGGCTTGTGCATAATTTGAAGAAAAATCAGGTAAAAGACATTCAGAAAATCAGACTCGAGTGACGAAAATTTTGCTAGTGTGCGGCGCGAGATTGAAATGTTCAAACCAAAAGATTAGAACACGTATATTTGCAGACCAAAAATATTTTATTTTACTTTCTGTAGCAGTAACTGTCCGATTATGAGAATCTTTTTCTGGGTCTGTATTTGATTGTATTTCCTTTTAATCAAAAAACAACTCTATTTTATAATTTTAAACTAATTTTGACAGCTTTGCATCATTTAATATATCATAAGTTATCTTAAGCCTAATATTACTAGTAAACTTTAACTATGATTGTTCTTAAGTCTTTGTTGACTTTTTGAACATAATGATCAACGATCATAATATTGATCTAAATATTTGTAATAATTCCAATTAATTCAATTTAATTGATTTGACTAAAACTGGTGAGCCATAAAGACAAAGGCCAACCCTTATATATTAAACAAAAATTCATTTATAGTATTTTATACTAGCTCTAGTTTATACCAAATCTGACTAAATTTAGGCCTCATAAGGCAATTGAAGGCTTATAAGACGTACTACCTTTGACGTAGAAGATTATAAACAGCACCATAATTCATTTTAGTAACAAGTTTACTTATAAATTTAATAGTTAAATTGCTTAGAAAGATGCATCTTATAGTATTAGAGTCTTAGACGAAACAGAACTAAGTACTGAAACAACCCTGAAAAGACTAGGGAAAGATACAATGAATTAATCAGTTTAGAATGACTGGCATATACTGGTACAGCATGTAACAAAATTATCTCCCATAAGTTTTTTGTCCCATAATTGGGCCATAAAAATTATATTTCAGTGTACATAATTGGGCAAGAGTACCTTTGCAGTGTTGAATGCTAGTTAACGTAAGGAAACTGAAGATTTGTGCAGGTATATGTGTTACACTATGTTACACTGTATCATTTTACTCTTTTATAGTCCAATCTGACTTTCAGTGCGTTACGTTTTTGGAATTGAAGCCGAATCGCCAGAAATAACAAAATACAAAGTTTGTATATGCTTCTATACCCATTTTGTCTGCATACTATATACGTTGTCCAAAATTCTTTGGGCCGCAATGCGCACCCACTCCCGTGTATATACAGAATGATGGAGACGGCTAAGGAGCTTCATCTATGGGTCAGAATGATATTGCGATACCCTGATATCGCTAATATCGTACAAATATTGCCCCAATATTTGTACTGATATGCGATATTCTATGATATCGCCCAATATCGCTAATATCGCGATATTATATTTTATTGATATCGCATATCGGTAATATTGCGATATTTAAAGTGAACAATATTTTGAAATATCGGATATCGCGTCTAACACAATATTAAGCTTGAATGTAGCCTACTAGTAGTACTGGTACTACTCAGTAGTAGTAGCTGCCAGTGACTACTATACTACCACTACTAGTACTACTGTCATTGCCGTAGTAACTATTCAAGTTGTTATACACGGCCGGACTCGTAAATCTGAGTCGTAGCCTGAGTACTACTATTGAAGTAGTACTATTAATTACTACTAGTAGCACTGTAAATACTAGTAGTACTACTAGTACAGGTACTAATATTACTAGTTACGTAGTAATATTAGTACTCAGGCTAGTACTATAATAAAGTTTAGTTACGCAGGTATGGGTTTACCCAGCAGCCTGAGGGAGGTGGAGAAACTCTTGTTCTTCCATCAACCATCAATAAAACTCGGCATTTCTTCCTTCTTTCCTTCCTTCTTCCTTCTTCCCTTCCTTCCTTTCTTCCTTCCCTTTCTTCCTCCCCTTTCTTCCTTCCCTTTTTTCCTTCCTTCCTTCCTTCCTTCCTTCTTTCCTTCCTTCTTTCCGAGTCCTTCCTTCCTTCCTTCAAGTTCCTCAGGCTTCCTCCTAGTCTTCCTTCTTTCTTTCATTCATTTCTTCATAAATATCGGCAAATATCATATAATATCGCCTGCATGATATTATGAATATCGTTTAGTATTGTTCAATATCGCATGGCCGATATTCTCTATATCGCTTAATATCGTACAATATCGCCTACCCGATATTACAAATATCGCTTAATATCGTACAATATCGCCTACCCAATATTGGAAATATCGCCTAATATCGTACAATATCGCACCTATATTGCTATTGCTAAATATCACGATATCGGGTACAAGCGATAGTCGGACAAAGCGATATTGTACGATATTTAGCAATATCGCCTTTTTCGTGACCCATAGATGTAGCTGACGAGACGGGTAAAAACGGTAGCCTGGTTTAGCTAAGTTGGTTTGATCCCCATCCAGCGATCCACTTCCCAAAAAGAGAGAAAACCTCATCCGTCTCAGGACCATCTGACCCCGTCACCAGTTTTTCATAATTGATACGCGTACGTGCCGACTGCTTGTGCTCTCCAACTGCAGGTCGGTGAAGAACCCTTAAGAACTGGCGTCTGTTCCCCAGACAGGTTCGCGAAACTGCCAAAACTGTTTCCCGTCTCCTTCTTCATCTTTCCCCATCTTCTTTCTCAAATGTAAGCGCTGTCTTCTTCCCGGCCAAAAGGTTTCATAGGACTTTTTATATAACTATACTTCCTTACATATAAAGAGTTATAAACAATTAAACCCCAATAAATTATTATTCATTCTTTTATTCTTCCTAGTTATTGTTCATAATTTAATTATATAAATTCATAGTGGGTCTTAGTTGGTACAACATAAAATTTAGTGTCTTATTCCGTCTTGACACTCCTAAAAATAATATCAGAAGTCTAGATAGTATTCAATAACAAGCCCTAGGGGTTATTTTCAAAAAAAAAAAAGGAAGAATCATTTTTTTCTTTTTTTATTTTAAGACCTGGTAAACTAGTTTTAAAATTTTAAAGGTCAACATTAAAGCTATAGTATACGCAGTTCTAGCTAGGGCTAGAGCTAGGGTCACATCATTTTACTTTGATTTTGAACCAGCCTAGGAACTAGCCATGAATCGTGCCTGACGACTCCCTTTCCCCTTCCCAAGACAGTCTCTGAAAGGAAAGCAGGTTAGGGTGAACAGTAAGTTGTTTAACATGGGCTTTGGGGGGGGGATTGGAATCAATTTGAAGAAAAGGGGAGGAAGACAAAGACGAAGCAAAAAAGCAACTAGAAAAGTAAAGGGAAAAAAACAAAGTCAAGGGGTGAAAAGGGGTATGCAAGCGGGGAGAAAGAGGAGGATAGTTCCTTTTTAGAGGAGGAGGAGGAGGAGGAGGAGGAGGAGGAAGAGGAAGAGGAAGAGGAGGAGGGGGAAGGAAAGCTCATTTTGTGTCCTGACAGTTTTTCAACGCGTGAAGGAAAGGGTATCAAACCGGGGAATGTTTTCGATATTGTATACAAGAAAACTCTCGGAGAGGCCCCTCAGTCCGGGGGGTGATTCGAGGTTGTCTATTCAAAATCAAGGTGTTTGGGGGTCCGTTGGAGAAAGACTTTTGGATTGACAGTCTCCATAGATGACAACAGGGGTTTTTGGTCAGAGCCCATCAAATTTTTCAAATTACTATAGGTCAAAGCTGTAAAAAAGGAGTAAAAAACAAAAAGTGAAGTGAATTATGTGTGAAAGCATATGTGTTTAAAAAATAATTAAATTAATGATTGAGTTTATATTGGTTTATATTCTAGCTAGATAGCTAGCTAGATAGTCTAGTTTTTCTTAGAGTTTCTCGTCTAATTCTTGTCTAATTTATACTTATGAAAAAATTTATTTAATTTCACTAAAAACCATTCAAAAAAAAAAAATGATTTAATCATGATTTTTTATTAAATTAAAGTTTTTTTTCTCCTAGTTTTTTCGTAAGTTTTTTCCTTTTTTTTTTTTTCTTCAGCTTTTCTTGCTTCAAAAAAAAAATTAAAAAAAAAAAATGCTCCAAGACGCATTTTTTTTTTTTTGAAAATAACCCCTAGAACAAGCCTAAAAATTTGAGTTAAAATGCTATAAAATCTTGTAAAATCTTAACGTAAAATCCTATAGCTATCTGCAGAATAATCCGGCAATCCTATAGGAGTAGCTGACACTCCGCAAACGTCTGACAGGTGCATGGAAGTCAGAAAATACAGTTGATCAATGCAATTTATATATCTTAAACTATTATATGTAGGGTGAGATCTTAAGAGTTACTCTTTTAGTTTGATTACCTTACCAATTTACGGTTACTAAGTTAGGGTTAAAGTGTTAAAGCTTCCAGTAATGGTTATCCTAACTTCTATAAGGTGGTAAGGTGAAATCCCATGTTTTTGCCCGTCTCCGTCTCTGAAGCAGATAATACACCAACTCCATATCGGATGGAGACTCTGTCATTTTAATAAATTGTCAAACTATTAAAGTCCTTCTCGGCTTTCCTCCTCCTCTTCCTCCCAATATGACGTTGAATACGTATACAGAATGTCATTCCACGCACCATGCTTGCATCGAGGCATGGTCGAGCAGATTTGAGCAGTTTCTCTCTCTAGTCAATGACATACAGAGTGACTGCAGTTTGCACGACTCTGCAGGAATTTTTCACCGGTTTTTTAAGTCGTATCGCGATCAAAAATCTATATATGAAGCGGCCCACGCCAGGCGCGCGTCCCCAGACGGCTCCGCGAGCGGCTACGCAGCCGTGCATGCATGCCGCGCGGAGGCCATACATGGCATGCATCCACCGGGCCAGCAGACAAACTCTAATCTAAACCTAGAATCTAAACTACAAAATTTTAATATCTGGTAAACTCAAAACTTGCTTTACACAGTAGTGTGCACGGCTTTGGGCTGTATAACGGTTATTTATCCAGACGCCGACAAGAATCGATGTAAAGCTGGGTCGATCTGTGGCAAAAAAGCGTATCGTTGATAGCTTTGAGCGACTTGAGTTGATGGAGATGGCTGGCACGCTTGTTGGCATCGATCCTTGTCGGTCCCTGGGGAGACGGCCTAAGAGCAACTACGAGAGACAGTTTGCCTCCTTGTTCGTGGAACAACCAGTTTAGCTTGACAATTGGCAAGGAAGCAAGTCTCACTTCCATACGATGCCGTCCTGAAACCTTTTGGCTAGGAAGAAGACAGCGCTTGCATTTGAGAAAGAAGATGGGGAAAGATGAAGGAGGAATAAGGAGGAGACGGGAAACAGTTTTGGCAGTTCCGCGAACCTGTCTGGGGAACAGACGCCAGTTCTTAAAGGTTCTTCACCGACCTGCGGTTGGACAGCACAAGCAGCCAGCACACATGCGTGCCGATTGCGAAAAACTGGCGACGGGGTCAGACGGATGAGGTTTTCTCCCTTTTGGGGAAGTGGATCGCTGGATGGGGATCAAGCCAAGCCAGGCTACCATTTTTGCCCGTCTCCTCAGCCGTCTCCATCATTCTACCACCGTCTACCTCAGAACAGGCAAGGCTAAAAGGAGCTTTGGGGTGAGATATGAAGATGAAAGGGCACAATCTAATTCTCTGGTTCTTCTTTTTTTCTGATTGAGCCAGATTTTGGTAGAAAGAGGACAATTAAGGCCATGTGTTCCTTATGATGATGTAAGAGCACTCTGCCTTACCGCGAGAATTCAGTGAGTGGCCGTCACGGGAAAACCGTTCTTGCCTATGTTATCTGCCTTCGTTAGAAAGGACTGCCCTAGCAGTATGTTCAGCTACGTATCGAACTTGCCGAACGTTGGACGTTCATTTATGGGCCGATGGCGATGGTGAATAATGATGATGATTATCCAGACGCACCGAAAGCACGGCGATTTATGATGGTTATGCTAGGCCGCGAAGCGGCCTAGCGTATAACGGTTACTACTCATTCAAAAAAACTGCTTTTCAAAATATAATTTAGTAGAGGAGCCCTCATTTCAAACCATCAAAGTTACTCTTAAAACCGCTGCCTAATTATATATAAGAGTTAGAAATTACTTTTGAAATTGATATCAACAATACTGGTTATAATCAATGAAAAACAAAATTTTACACATATTTTATTTGTTTGTTGCGCATCAATCAGGCTGTCAGACGAGCTTTTGAAGCCGTTTTAGCATGGACTTCACCGCTGGTCAAGCAGACAGATAGAAGCACAGCAAGATATTCTTCGAATTCCTGGCATTCTTCTTTTAAGCCTTGATTGACTCCAACCCTCCCAACTTCAGTAGAAGTGAAGAGAATCGGTCACTTCTTCTGTTTCCACAACAAAACAAACGGAGGGCAGTCCAGCAGAAAGAAGAGTGACACATCTACAGGGATCTGACAAAGATCTTCTTGAGCTTGACGCTCTCAGGCTGGAAATGGAGACGGAACGAGGATTGCCTCGCTCTTTCTCCCCTTTTCTTTCTTTCCACCTTTTTTTTGTTACATCCCCTTCCCAAGGACTCTCACCTCCCTTCCGTGCACGGTGTCCTTCCTTCATTCCTGTCCTAGCTTCTGTCCCCTCCAGTCCCGAAACGCCATTCTTTTCCTTTCTGATTCCTCAAAAGGCCATCCCGGCGCAGGACTCGCAGCAGCGTCCCTCTTCGAGAGTCGGGCTGACACAGAGGCCGTTCTTCGGGCAGATCACGTTGTTGCACTCGGGAAGGGGGGCTGCACATATGCACACATAAACACACACACGCACACACACACACACACACACACACACATGCACAGAGAGAGAGAGAGAGACAGGGAGAGAGAGGG
>JAHBMJ010001404.1:0-5000 GCA_018398765.1 Chromera velia
ACTGTGTGTGTGACTGTGTGTGTGACTGTGTGTGTGACTGTGTGTGTGACTGTGTGTGTGTGTGTGTGTGTATGTATGTATGCATGTATGTGTGTGTGTGTGTGTGTGTGTGTGTGACTAGGTGCATGTGTGTAAGAAAGAAAGGCAGTGCGTCTGCATGCACGCATGTCTAAAAGGGCAAGAGGTTAGGCCGGTTGGAAGGGAACTTTCAAGGGAGGGGGCGGTAACTCAAAGAAGAACGTATTTGTCTATTTGTTTCTTCCCCTGTCTGCCCAACAATGTCTCGGTGTCTGTGCAGCACGGTATCATTTCGAGAACTACTCACAGAGTTTCCGTTTTGTGATGATGAGGGACGAGCGCGGGACGTCAAACCTGGAACCTGATGAGTGGGTGGGCCCTGTGATTCCGAGATGAACCGAAGGAGTATGTACCTGGGTTTCCAAGGGGAGGTTCAGCGGAAGGAGGCCCTGTGAGGGAGAAGAGATCCTGCGCAAAGTCGAAAGAGAAAAACACGCCGTAGATGCCACAAATTGCATGATCAGGTCATTGATGCGTTGTCTCGCTGACTGTCTATACCTTTTGTTCAGTTGCGCCTTCCTGCTTTATCCCATCGAATCGCTGCGAATGAAACTCGTTTTTTTTTTCCCACTGCATGAATGACTTCCTTGTCGCTCCCCCCGAGCCCCTTTTTCCAACACGCTGTGCACGCACTGCTACAAAAGAACTTCTTGTGTTGTTGCCTGCCTGTCCGATTCGGTCATAACGTCAGTTTACAGAAAGGGCGGGACTGAAAAGAGCAATATGTTCATGCATGGCGGTGAAACAAAAACTCCAACAGGACCAAAAGCAGACAGAAAAGGCACACTGAGGTTATGCAGACGGGGGGAAACGACGAATGAACCATGCATGCGCAAAACACGAATGCATATGTTTCTTTGCGTGATGTTGGTGCAACAACTTCCTGACTGTGCAGAAGTTCTTCATCCGTAGAGTTAAATTGTATGGCACAAAAAAAAAACGTCTTGATTATCCTGACCATTCGGTGTCGTTTCCCAATCAGGGTCGAGGGTGGCTCACAAATCTGCCCACGCCACAGCGAAGAAGAGAAAAAACGAATCAATTTGGGAAGGTGACCAGAATTCAAAGCTTAATTCTGGCCGCATACAGACTCATGAGTCTCAAAAGAGCGACACTTGCATTCTAAAGTGCTAGAGTTGGCACATATATGGATAAGACGGTGAACCTTTAATAAGTATCTTGACAATCTTATTCCTCAACCACTGAGTCTGTCCTTTGTGATATTTTTATGCAGAGGTGCGAACGCGTCGGTCAAAGAGCAAACACCTGAACAAAAACACTCCAGATTGAACACCCACTAAGGACCGAACCCCGACCAATGAGATCAACGACAGTGACAATTGAGGGTTTGTCAAAAAAGAAAATACCTGACCGACCTCGAAGTTTCTCCTCGTCGGTATTGTTTTCAGGTACTCAACAAATCCCAACGCCAGGGGGTGCATCATCAGCAGAGCTGCACACAATAGATGCAGGCGAGAAGAAAGGAATGAAAAAAATGAAAGGAGGAAGGAAGGAAAGAAGGAAGGAAGGAAAGAAGGAAGGAAAGAAGGAAGGAAGGAAAAAGGAAGAGAAGAAAAAAAAAAAGGAATAAATGAATGAATGAATGAATGAATGAATGAAGGAAGGGAGGAAGGAAGGAAGGAAGGAAGGAAGGGAGGAAGGAAAGAAGGAAGGAAGAAAAGAAGGAAGAAAAGAAGGAAGAAAGGAAGGAAGGAAGGAAAAAAGGAAGGAAGGACGAAAGGAAGAAAGGAAGGAAAAAGGAAGGAAGAGAGGAAGAGAAGGAAAAAAGAAATGAATGAATGAATAAAGGAAGGAAGGAAGGAAGGGAGGAAGGAAGGAAGGAAGGAAGGAAAGAAGGAAGGAAGGAAGGAAGGAAAGAAGCCTGAGGAAGGAAGGAAGGAAGGAAGGAAGGAAAGAAGCCTGAGGAAGGAAGGAAGGAAGGAAGGAAGGAAGGAAGGATAGAAGGAAGGGCCGGAGGAATGAAGAAAGGGAGGAAGGAAGGAAAGAAGTAAGGAAGGAAGGAAGGAAGGAAGGAAGGAAGAAAGAGAGAAAGAAAGAAAGGAAGGAAAGAAGAAAGGAAGGACGGCTCTGATCGATGAGAGTGGGAGGCCCCTGTTTGACAATCTTTTCAAAATTGGGTTCTGCACTCCGAACTCTTGGGGGAAGCGGCTTTAATGCAAAGAGGACAATTCTGATGTGATCTTCTTTATTTTACTTTTAGACTGACCTCCATTCAGCGGAACGACGCCGTGAAGCGTCTTCATGAACCACGGAATGCTCAAGATGCACAGTTCAACAAGATCCGCTCTCTTTGAAACGCTCGTCACCATCAGGAAGAAGTCTTTCGACCCAACCAGTTCCAGGTGCAAAACCCAGAGGTTGTCACCCAATGGCAAACCGCTCTCATCAACTAGGGCCGTCACAGTTTCCCTGAGTGCTGTGCCTGCAACCTCTTCTAGAGTGACGCTGCTAGCCCTTTGTATGTCACTGAAACGGATCAGTGCAATGCCTCTGTCCTTCTCTTTGACTTCCAATTTGTCTGTCTGCAGGCTAAGCCCCACCACGCGATTGAACCCGGTTTTTGTCAGGGCCACACCTTCAAGAAGAACTTTTCCCGAGGTCCGCTCCCTCAATGTCTTTGTCAAATCGTCGCAAACTGCACACAGCCATATCGACAGAAGAAGAGAGAGCGGAAAATTAATGTGTAGCTCGAGAAACCTGTAAGGAAACCATTCCAGTTCAACAGCAACTGCGGCACCACTTTGACGTCCCGTCTTATGCTTTCCATTTTTGGACGAAAGACAAGCTGTAGAGAAGGTAGAATGACATGAGTTCCTCTGAGTCAGCAATCAAGGATGGCGTCCTTCGGGCTGCCTCCACAGCAGTTGCACATACATGCAACACTTCATGCAAAAGAGGTACCGACATGAGTCTGCAAAGGCATTAAAGGTCAGACCATGTCAGAGGACCAAAAGGGCTCCGAGTCGATATGGCTCGATCATGCATGTGTGTATACTCCACCGATCCAAGACCTACTTACCTTTGTGCGTCAACTTGGCGGTGTTTGATGACGATGCGCGGCCGCCCCCGCGAACTATGGCTGCAAGCGTGGTCCGGAGAATGTCAACCTTGTTTGAGGCTCTGCGTACTTTCCTGAGGGCTTGGGACGCGTCTGCGAACGGCGTGGAAAGAGGGCTGTCGAAGTGATGCCTCCTGATGCTGAACACCGCCTTCATTGCCGCCTGCAACGTCTCCCTCAGAGCAAGGACAGCTTCCGTCAATTCTTTACAGGTGCCACTCGTTTCAGATCCCCCCCAGTTGGCCATTTCAATGGTAGCCATGACGGTTATCAGCAAGGAGTCCCACAGGACTCGTTTCATCTGCCTTTGCAGCTCCTTCCGTTCTCTGTCCGTCCAATTCAATCCCAACAAAGCACCAACGCCCTGGAGGGCTTGAAATACAAAATTTATTCCTGCAGCAGCCGAAATAGTCTGCAGAAACCCCCACGCAAGAGCTCCTACCATTACGCATCCTCCGATTGCAAGCAGCTCGCCTGCCTTGCCGTCTATCGCGACAGACTGAGTCTCGGCCTCCTTCTCCTCAGCCTCTCCCCCTGTGACCACAAAGAGCCCCTTTTCCCCTTCACCAGGTGAAGGGAAGTCGGGTGTTGGGGGCATATACGCTCTTTGCGACATGTTCAGTGATGCCTAAAGTGCATATATGAAGGTCAGGGAACGCAGGTGCCGATGCATGTCTTGCAAATGTTCCTTGTTGCTGTGCATGTTGACTTCGATCCAAGCTTTGGAAACGAAGATCAGAGAACCTTCTCTGTGCGTATGGTTGTTGGGCTGTCTTTCCTCCGCTCCTTTCTTTGGCCTGTTTCAACTGCATACAGTTCCTTTTCTCTCTTTGGTGTCTTGTATCGGTCTCTTTAGTGTCTCTCCGCGGTCCTGCATGCATGTATCGGTCTGCATGTATACGCTTGCATGCAGCCTTCAATTATCTTCTTTAGTGTCTCTCTGGTCCTTTGTCGGGCCAGTATGCATCTTGCCTAGGCATAGGTCCTGTCCGTCAATTAAGGTCCATGCATGCATGCATGCATGTACATGCATGCAGAGAGACGTACACTGTAAAGAGATCCAGATCCATCCTAGCTTCCATGCATGCATGCATCCTATGGATTCAATAGAAAAGGAAAGGAGAAGGGGAGATCTATATATGCATATATACCGGACCAATCTATATCAGACCGGCCAATACACACGCCCGCGGAGAGGCGATAAAAAACCTTCCATCCTTCCATGCAGATATGTATATATATATATATACGTACTGCATGCAGGATCGACCTGTCAGAAAGACGTACAAAGAATATGTATGGAGAGACGCCAAAGAATACAAGCCAGATTCGCGCGCTTTGATAGATTGTTGACTGACTCGTCGCGCCTGCATGGGGCCCATCGCATTCTCTCTCAGTTTTCCTTCGAATCAAGTTGACCAACAGGAATGGCAGCTCGCGACCCCAGACGTATATAAGTTCGCACATGAACATCTGATGTATACATATTTGTATGAAAGCGTTTCTTCAACGTTTGCTTATGCAAGGGTGGCACTTTGTCGTGCATTCTCATCGCATGTCACTTGAACGTCTGCATGTGCGCAGGGTTCTCAAACTTGCCGCCTGTGCCTGGAAGCACAGCGCAGGCTGCCTATAGCTGCCTATGGAGACACATACGGAACTCCATTCATGGCTCCTCCTGAATATATATACCGGTTCGTGTGTGTGTGCGTGCGTGCGTGCGTGCGTGCATTCCTGGGTATTTGTGTGCATGTGTGCGTGTGTGTGTGCATGTGCGCGCGCGCGCACGTGTGTGTGTGTGTGTGTGTGTCTGTCTGAGAGAGAGAGTGTGTGTGAAGGCCTC
>JAHBMJ010001404.1:10000-22500 GCA_018398765.1 Chromera velia
TGCAAGCAAGCATGCACGCGCACAAAGAAAAGTCGGTGGAACGCTTGAAGAAGGCGCATCAAACTCCCACTGGACATCAATCGGCTGGGAAGACAAGTCCATCAATGCAGGACTTTCTTGTTTGTTCTTCCTTTGTCTTTAGCAAAGCATCAACCAAAAAAAAAAGAGGAGCTCCAAACTGACGGCGAAAGAAAGGACGCACACTCAGAAAGTGTTGAAGGGGTCCTGGAGGAGACAGACTTGAGCGCTCTTTGTGTCTGCTCCCCCGACGAAGTTTCACGTAATTCCCTAGAAGCCACAATCTAATCATCCCTTCAACGAAGAACAACAGGGACACTGCATTCTCTTCCCTGTCTTCTTTTCACATAAACAACACGGGCTTCAGTAAGCTCTAGCCGACCTGGGACCGGTGACGAGCGCCGTGCGGCTCTCCCGCATTGAAGTTGCAACAAGAGGAGAGGAGAACCTTGGGGGGGAAATGGCGTGACATGTTCTGGACTCAGGGAGCTTCTCTGCGGACAGACCGGCAACGCTCTGGTTCTGTGGAGAGGTCGCCAGAGGCCTCGGTCGGGCATCTGCCATCGACGTGCTGGCATCGACACACAAAGTTTCTGGTGGCAGAGGTGGGAATGTGCTTTCAAGGAGGAGGCCCTCGTCTGTCTGAACTGACTGATGTTGATGGGATGCAGGGAATTCGTCTGACTTGTGTACGGTTCTAGACTCAGGAAGTCCCGTGAGAGGGGAGGAGGCGTTGAAAACAAGCCTAGTAGGAGCTTTGGGTGACGCAGGACTGTCGTTTTGTGCTGCCAAATGTGAAGAGCGGACCGTGACTCCTTGATCAGGTTGGGTGACTCGCAAAGGCGGCGCTTGGCGTGAAGGTGCGACAGCAGGACAGGTCTGTGAAGAGTCCTCAACTGTCATGTTGGATACAGAGGGGGAAGGGGAGGGGCAGGGGTGAAAAGGGAGAGGTGGAGAAGTGGAAAATCGACGTCTTGTATCGTCATTGCGCTGGGTTGGTGTCTCCTTCTGGTGGGATTCGAATTCTCCCCTTTGTCTCTCTGTCCCGTCGTCCTCTCCTTGGTCTTCCATCTGTCTGGCGATGAGATTCGAAGGCGGGGGGTGAGGAGAGGAATCCAGAGGGAGGCGACAGGGATCCTGTTCGTGTGCCTCTCTTGATGCTGGAGGGGTCTGGGCGTTAGACTGGAAGCGCACGGCCTGCCCCTTCTCCGTCTCTCTCAGCGACTCCACTCGGTGCAGTGGATGCACCGATGCGCTGTGAAGCTGAGACTGGAAGCTGCAGGAAGGTTGGATGGGGGGCTGACCGATACACTTACTCAGTGACTGATCTACACACGCCACTGCGCTGACACACGCACCCAAAGAAAGAGAGACTTAGCTTTACGGGTGACCCCCATGGACTCAGAGAAAAAGACAACAAGGCATGCTGATTTTGAGACATTCCCACGAAAAAAGAAAAGGAGTTAAGGAGTGAGAAAGAAGACGGCACACACGCTCTGGTCCATACACGTCGAATACTACACCTGCTCACACAAGAAGGGATCCAGGAGGAAAAGCAGAGATCACTGTTTCCGCTAACAAACACGTGCAAACTCGAAACGCTACAAATCAAGCGGGGTTTACCTGTATTCGCTGTGTCCTCTGCCATTGAAGCATCTCAAAGAAGAGTCACGAAGAAGAGCAAGGGAGGCCTCGCCCTTCACACGCCTCTCAAGATCTCCCCCTCCCTCTGTCCACCCCTGTCCAAGGATCACTGTGCCGCCACTCACAGAAACCCTCAAGGACGAGTCCAGGGCCTGAGGGGTTGGCCACTCTCGGAAGTGCACGACTGGGTGCGTAGTTCTGGGACTTGTCTTTGACAATTCTCTGTCAAAAGTCATTTGAAGGTGGCGGGCAAGATCTGCATGCACAGCGACACACAGTGGTGTATCATTCATTCACCAAGTCTTTTTCCCTTCCAGTCCCCTTTCTCGGTCTTTTGAAAGATGAGCACGGGTCAGTAGATGTGTGTAGCTGTGATCTGTTTGTACGTCTGTACAAAAGCGAAGGCATCTTTCCAGCGCCGGGTGAGCAGCAGAGATCAGCGCATCCGAATGAGAAAAGAAGGGACAGCCACCAGGCAACGGGCAGGTAGACAGAAAGAGACAGAGAGAGACATGGACTCTCACGCACGCACTCTGTGTGTGTGTGTGTGTGTGTGAGAGAGAGAGAGAGAGAGGAGTGGGGAAACAGAATGAGAAACAAACAAGGACACACTCACCTCCCTGCAATTGTCGGACTGCGCTGATGGCCTTCTCGCATCTCTGCCTTTCCTTCTCTGCGGCTTCGCACAGAGGTGGGGGTCCCGCAAAGCATCCAAAGAGCCATTGCAAGACACCAGACGCGAAGTGGAGAGCTCTGAAGACTTCTGCCCCTCTTTGCCTCCCTCCCACACCATCTCCTTCCAAAAGGCCGCAGCCAGGCGCACTTCTGTGCAACTCAACCAAGCTTTCAGCTTGCGTATGCACGAGACAATTGGCAGCACCTGATGCATCGAGTGTGCCGAGACCCTGAAAGGCCAATGACACACCTTTGCTGAGAAGAAAACAGACTGCAAGACACCCCTCAAGGCTGCCCAAATCGACAGGCAACGTCAGGTGGTCCCGCGTCCCCTGCCCTCCCCCCAAAATGGCTCCACCTTCAGTTAACAGACGTCCACTCAAAACAGTCCCCCCCTCCTTCCCTCCACGACAGGACAGTTTTGAAATCACACTGCGCAAATCGCTCCACGCAGCAATACTATCAATGGGCGCTACAGGAATCCGAGACATATCGTCCGCAACGGGAATAAAATTGGAGAGCGTCAGACTGACAAGACACCCGGCCACCTGTCTGAGCCCTGCACGTAGAAAGTCTGAAATTGATCTTCTTGCCCCCGTCGCACATTCCCGAAAGGACCCCTCTGCCGTCCACAAATGGAGCGTCAGGTCAGGGGAACCGAATTTTCGGCCTGGGCCATGCTGAAGGATCTCTTCACCCCCCTCCCTCTCCATCGTCGTCAGGAGCCTCTTCCAAAAAGTATACACCCGCGTGCAATTCTCCGCAATAAAGTGGAGCGACTTGTTTCGAAGGGGAGCCAAAAGACTCATCAAACGTCGCACTGCTGCGAAACCTCTTTCAACAGCGTCTTTGGAAGGGGTGACACAGAGGTCCGCCGTGCGAGGCGAAACCTCACGGTCAAATTCAGGGTCAGATGTTGTGAGCCAGTGCCAGTGCACAGACCTGACTGCCTCGACGGCATCCCTTAGGCTCTGCGCGCGGCACTTCAGGGCACTCAGGGCGTCCCTGGAGTCTGCCAGCTTCCTGCATCCACACAGGCGCACAGGGGGGGGCTTTAGAGAAGTCGAAGAAAGAGGAGACGGCAAACATCAAATTCTGTTGAGATGTGAAGAATGGCACACACCACACTTTCACAGTCCTCGTTGATGGTAGGGACAGTCCACGGTATGGTGTGATGCCAGTTACAGACCGCTGCCGGCTCAACAGCTGTGTAAATCACGAAATAGCAGGTGGAGGGGGTGACTGGAACTTGTAAGACTGAGAGGGGAAGGTGGGATTCACTCCAACCAGGCCCCAAAATGTAAGTCGCTTGTGTCACCTTTCTCGACTGATGAGGCAAATAGTAACGCTTCCAGGTGCTCTGTCCGACTGACTGCATCTCATCCAGCAGCTTCCAAAAGGACCGAGACCGCAGATGACATCTGTTTCCCTTGTCCTTTGAGGGTTGCAGGATCTGAAGGGCAACCCTGATTCCTATGGAGGCCAAAGAGTTGAAGACCGCAACGAAGCACTCGACTGATAGCAGCATTCCCAAATCAGCACCTGCTTTCACTACACAAGTGAAGAGAAGCCGGCTGTTGCAGGCAGATAGCAGCCCTCTTGTCGTTCTGCCTGACAGCTGATTGGGTACACCTTTGCTGCGTGACAACGGAACGCTTTCAGGAGTCAGAGAACCACGACGCTGACGGACCAAGTCTGCCAGAAGTCAGTTTAGGAGGAAAGGGGGGTGGCAAAAGGACAGCTTCGTAGCGGTCTGATTCAGGCAGCGAGCAAGAACATTGAAAGTTTAACACGAAGGTTGGTTAGATCATGTACTCCAGGTTGATTAGCACATGTTGGCACCGTGTTAGCACCCACGCAAAGTCAAAGGAGGCCAAATAATTTTAGTGTTGCAAAAATGCATGTTGCAAAGTGTTGCGCAGCGCGAGCGAAGTGTTGCGCACTCTGCATGCGATCTGTGCAACATGCACTGCGTTGCACTATACAGCCGCCGCTGAGCCGCGAACTGTTGTTGCGGTTCCGCTCCAGGAAAGAAAAGGTTTGGTCTCGTGAGCACTTGCTCTCCTTCTTGTCAGAATCTTACACACCTGCGGCATTGCATTGGACGAGCCTCAATCCCCATTTTCGCGTGATTCTTCACAACCAGAGCCGCTAGCACTTCTGTTGTTCGATACTCCAGGTGTTGCTTTCCTCTACAGCTCTACTCCTTCGACAGTGAGACCGCTGGCTCTCATCGAAGCCGGACTGTGCAGGAACACGCTAACATATCGGTATTGGCATCTTTGGTCGTCTTACTCCGGGAAATTCTCTTCCAGGAGTGAACAGATACAGTGTCAGGTTGACCAGATTCTCTTCATATACATGTCTGTTCTCTGTTTTACTTCCTATAAGCATGGATTCAAATTCAACCGAAACAACAGGAGTGATTGCGGTCACCGGCACGTCTGGGCACCTTGGCGAGGCACTCATGCGTGTGCTTCGCTCCCGAAACATCAAAGCATGGGGAATAGACCGCCGTGAGGGGCCGTGGACTGACCATGTAGGCAGTGTCACTGATGGCCCATTCATTCATGAGGCTTTACACGGGGCGGACACCGTTGTCCACTGTGCTACTTTGCACAAACCACACATCCTGCAACATACAAAGCAGGATTTCGTCGACGTCAATGTGACGGGCACGCTGAAGGTACTTGAGGCGTGCGTCAAACAAGGAGTCCGCACCCTCATCTTCACGAGCACCACCAGCGTGTTTGGCCATGCTGTGCCTCGTAGCGAGGAGAAGCTCAGGGAAGCTGCGGGGCCCGTGTGGATCTCGGAGGACGTGGAACCGGTCCCGCGGAATATCTATGGCGCAACAAAGCTCTCTGCAGAGCACCTGTGTGCCCTCTTTCACCGTGAAAGCGGGTTGAACGTGGTGATTCTTCGCACGTCTCGATTCTTTCTAGAAGAAGATGACGACGAGACCGTCGCAGCGCAGTATCCTCCATTGAACTTACGAGTGAACGAGCTGCTCTATCGTAGGGCCGACATCGCTGACATGGTGGAGGCACACATACTTGCCATTGATGCGGCACCGCGTCTTGGCCTTGCGACCTTCATCATTTCTGCTCCCCCTCCTTTCAGTCTTGATGACTGTGCTGAGCTGAAGACCGACGTCTCAGCCGTGGTTGCTAGATACACAGGACCCGCCTTTGCGCAAGCCTTTTCAAAGCATGGCCTGAAAATGTTCCCTGTACTGGACCGCATCTACGATAGTCGGAAAGCGGTCTTGGAGCTTGGCTGGAAGCCGCAATGGACTTTCTCGTCGGCTGTGAAGGGTCTTGCGGAAGCACCAGAAGGGACAGATCCCAAACAGTTGGAGATGCTGATAACCAGCAAACTAGCGGTAGCCGTTGGATGCAAAGCGTATTGAAGTTTCAATTCAGCAATGGGTTGGCTACTAGGTCGGCTACAACAAAAATAGTAAACTCTTTTATACTATTAACTTAGTATTGATTTTGATCATTACTACCTGACCCTACACACTGGTCTCTATTTCTTATAGTAAAAATTATTACTCGATGTATAGTAGTTGTCTATTTCAGATTGGGAAACATGCATGATAAAAGTGAACTATTTGTAATCGGAAGTTGGTAGGGCTAATACATACATCTGGACTGCCACTGTTAGTGAAGTGCTATGTACGTTAGAGATTTAATTTAAATATCTTTGTAGGTGCAACTTTTTACTGGCAGGCACATTGCACTATTTACGCGTATATTGTGTTTATTTTTATCTTATATTATATTCTTACTTTCACTGTAACGGTTATCGCTCAGAGTTGGCGAGTCGATCGCTCCAACATGCTCCAGCTACTGGGCTTCAATAAACATCCTACAGATTCTTGCTAGACATCCTCCCACTAAATAAGGGCCATATAAAAATTTTAACATATAAATGACTCGGAAATTACTACCCTAGGCGATTATTGAATAAAATTTTTAATAATTTTTCAGTTTGGCAAAATTTTATTTTTGGGGATGACATTGGATCAAGCTCCCTTCTTTGAAAGTTTTGGAGCCGGTGTAGTTGCTGGTATGATACTAGGGCTGTATTGGCTGATCTTTGCCTATATAACTACTATTGAAACCAATATAGCCAATTTGAGACCCTTAGGGTTGTTCGCGGTGTGTAAAGAATATATTTTCACAAGATTGATAGCAAATAAATACAGAATAGCCTTGACACAGTAACAAAATAAAACCATTTTAAAAACAATTTAATTAAAAGTATTGTTTCCTTTTTTGCTCTATCTCTTTGACTTTTTTGTATCACTTAAATTTTATTCAATAATTTTATCGTCTAGGGTGTGAAGGCAAAAATTAACATTTCTCATATTTTCATTTTTCATTTTGTTTTCAGAGTCAATTTGAATAGTACGATAACACTTAGAAAGTTGTTTATCTGTTATGTAATACATCTTGTATTAAATTCACTTTACTGTTAAAACAATCTTATGTTCTCTTCTTTTTACAGATGTAATATAATGGTTAACGTGCAATACAGTGTTTATGCAGAGAAGGCGATGAATTCACAAACATTGCAACAAAAAACCCAGAGATGAACAAAAGTAATAACATACAGTAAAACATTACAGCATTATGTTTTCTTTTAAAGCAAAACTAAATTTCAAAACAAAAGCTGTGCAACACTTTTTTAGAATAATTGTGATCGTTCTTTCTATTGTATAAACGATTTTTTCTAAAAACGATACATTTTTTACATAACTAAAGTTTTAAAGTTTTTATTCACTCATGACCAATTATAAAGCAACTTATAAAAAGCACCACAAGTCTTTTAGAAAACAATTAGCTTAACTGTTCTTGTTCTAAAGTCAGCTTAAAGTTAATGATATGCACAAAGATTTTTGTTTAGATTTCTTATTATCGCTCATATTTTTTTTGTGTGATATAGTTTTCTTCTCTACTTTCACCTGCAAGCAACATATATACAAACAAACACTCACAAAAAAAGTCTTTTTTGTTTGCAGTTTTATAGCTAAACAAATGTACCCTCACGGTGTTGGAAGCTTACTCAAAAAGGTAAAACAAACATAAGAAAAAATTTGGTATTGGAAATGCAACTTAATGACCTCACGTTATAATTTTTTTCTCACTTAATATATTTATTAAGAAGCAAAGATAGGGTATATAAATGTATGGTTTAATAACAAAGTTAAACAAAAATTATGAGCTTTCAATGCTTTAAAACTTGTCCATTTAATCTGTAAATGTTGATCGTTGCATACCCTACGCAACAATTTGCCGACAAAATTATTGAATAAAATTTTTGAGTTTGGCAAAATTTTATTTTTGGGGATAACATTGGGTCAAGCTCTTTTCTTTGAAAGTTTTGGAGCCAGTGTAGTTGCTGGTATGATACTAGGGCTGTATTGGCTCATCTTTGCCTATATAACTACTATTGAAACCAATACAGCCAATTTGAGACCCTTAGGGTCGTTCGCGGTGTATAAAAAACATATTTTCACAAGATTGATAACAAATAGATATAGAATAGCCTTGACACAGTAACAAAATAAAACCATTTTAAAAACAATTTAATTAAAAGTATTGTTTCCTTTTTTGCTCTATCTCTTTAACTTTTTTGTATCGCTTAAATTTTATTCAATAATTTCGTTATCTAGGGTAGTAAAATTAATTTAATAATGAACAGCAAAAAGTTCTTTTTGCCTGAATTTTAAGTATGTGGTCGATTAAGATTCAAATTTAATAATTCAATTCTATGTATAATTGAAACATGAATCGATTCTCACAATGCAGTAGTCTAATCAATGTAGTAATCATAGTTGGGTATAAAAAAGCAATGTTAAAGGCATGAACAATCATGTTATAGCAATCATGATGAATCATCAAGTATTAAGGAGTTTCCTCGTGAGTTTTTCATTATAATCAATTCACAGCTAGATTGATTCAGAGTCATGAGAAGACATAGAAGCTAGCTTGGAAGCTAAGTCCGAAGCTTGCCTGGAAGAGACGCATTTTGCAACATTAACTAAGACCGAATTTGAGTCTTCAGGTTCCACTTGCATCCTCCACAGTTCCGGCCGTAGACTCTGCTGGAGGTTCCCCGTTCATCCAGACCACTGTGTTGTCCTCCGAGTCTTGAAGACGGGGATTGTAAAATTTTGACTTTTGTACGTCCTCTGGACACGCTACCTGCACACCAAGGGCCATTTTCCACAATTAAAACACAACCATGTACGCTAGCTCTCAAACAACCAAAGAGAGTGCATCTTTTACGTCTCGAACGAATAACGAGGGAAGGGGCGCACGAAATGGGCAAGGTGGATCAAACAAATTATGCATCAAGGAAGCGGGCGCTCAGTGGGAGAAGCAGCAGATCTTTTGCTGGTTTATTGAAGTCTCGACTTACAGATGGGCCATCAAATTGATACTCATCTGATTCATCCTTCTCTCTTTCTCTCTCCCTCTCCCTCTACCTCTACCTCTCCTTCTCTCTCTGACACATAGACTCGCACACACACACACACACACACACACACACACACACTCCCGCTCCGTCTATCTGTACAGGGAAAAAAAAATTCAGGACCTGTTTCAAACCTAGGTCTAAAATTGCCCGCCCGCCCGCCCGCCCACCCGCCCGCCTGTCTGTCTGTTGTCTGTCTGTCTCTCTGTCTGCCTCTCACAACGGAAGACGAGATGGCCTAAAATGGAAACCATACAATACAGTCTATCTGTCTTGCACATAGGCAGTTGTTGACCTACTTGACATATGAGAGGTGTCGCGCACTGTCTGTTTTCAAATTTGCACTGCGAGTAGTAGCGCTTCTCGTCGTTGGCGCAGATTTCCACGTAGGGCTCATTGGAAGGACACTCCTTGATGACGCAATCTGCTAGAATGTACACACACACACACACACACACACACACACACACACAGAGAGAGAGAGAGAGGGAGAGAGAGAGAGAGAGAGAGACAGAGAGAGAGAGAGAGACAGAGAGAGAGAGAAATGAACTGATAACTACTAAAGATCTTCACCGAGATTCAGGTACTGGCCTCAGCAGGGCTGCAGGTGAGAGGCTATTCAAGGAAGGGTTTGTCAGGACGAGAGGCACAGACGAATGGAAGGAAGAAGAAAGGACTCGCACGAGGGGGAGGGGAAGCGTGAGACCGGGGGTCGATGGGCTTTGTGGAGCGAACCAGAGCGGGGAAAGAGAACGCAAGAGGAAGAAGAAGAGAGGAAGAGAGAGAGACCGGCAACGAGGCACAAGATGTAAGGCACACAAGAAGCAGAGGAAGGAACGGAAGATGGAACAAAGAAAGGGACAGAGCGTCAAGAACCAGTGGAAAAACAAGAGAGAAAAAAGAAGGAGAAGAAGCAGAATGACGAGACCAGAGAAGAAAAAAGGCGATTCATTAATGGACAGATAGATACACGGATACATTGAGAAAGCTGTGTAGACGGGCAAAGGGAGAAAAGTGAGGCCTGCGTGATGACCAATGGATCACTGAACTCATGACCAAAAAACCAAAAGAGGAATGGACAAAACCTCAAAGTCGCTACAGGAGATCAACAGATGCATAGCTACAGAACAACACGAAGCACGGAAGGAAGGGAATTCAATTGACAACCGCCGTCACGACGCAAGACAATCTCGGTGCATGAAGAAATGCGAAAAAAAAGAAAAGACCGAAGGCAGGACAGCAGAGGGAGATGCTGAAGAGTGAGCGCATGAACGCGGCCTCAAAAGATCAGAATCAGGAATCCAGGAGCAGAACACTGACCGGTAGGATGGATACATCTTGCAGCACATCGATCTTCCTCTTTCGGACATTTTCTGCCCATGCACCCTGTGACCCTGCCAGTTGGGGAGCACTCACACACGTCACACCCGTCGTAGTATTGCAGACACCCTCTTGGACAGAAGTAAACGACACCAGCGCCGTCCTCCCCCCCTTCCACCTGCGCGACTCCTTCGTCCGTCCCGGTTGTCGTGCCGTCCCCCGTTCCGTTGGCACCGCTGAGTCCTACGAGCCCGGAAAGATCTTCCTCTATTCCTAACTCGTTGGATGCTTTGGGGTGTGTGTACCCGACTGAATGAGGAGGGCTGACGAAGGCAGATTTGGGAAACGGTTCCTGAGAGGACGACTGAGCCAGATTTGTTTGATACCCACTCAGAGGATCCGCACGTGTGTCCCCTGCCAGCCCAACAGAGCCCGATCCATACTCTCCAGAGGAGGCTTTATTGGCTTGATTGAGCCATGCCGTGAAGAGACCTTGTTGCTGGACGTTCTCGTTGGAGGACTCAATGGTGTCAGAGGACGACGGGGGGAGGGAGGAAGAGGATGACCCACCGGTAGAACCCCTGAAGAGAGTCGGGAAAGGGTTACCGCCCCCAAAGAGACCCCCTCCTCCCTGCCCCCCATTTGAACATCCAAAAAGTCCACAGCTTTTCCCATCTTCTTGGGACCCAAAGAGAGGGAATCCAAACAGATTTCTGCTCGCCGGCTCTTTACGCGTCTCTGATTCTAACCTGGGTGTTGAATCCCCCAGAGCCGTACTGCAGAGCAAAGTGACGGCCAGTGCCCTTCCAGCCAGACGTAGAGGCATCATCTGAATGTGGCTAGGGTGAGCGGAGCGACTTGTGGTCGAGAACCGTGCCATGCGCAAGTAAAGATCCGCACTCTTTTTTCGGTAATCCTTCAAAACGTGCAGAATGCTTCGCAGTGTTGTCACGAGACTCTCCCGGATTTCACCATCGACCAGACCGTCTCACATTGAGGATATGGCATCAGCTCAAACTGCAGTGGAGTGCGGGGACTCATGATCGGTTTGTCACTTTGGCACAACTTAGTAGGGCTTGGATTGATTGAATTCAGAAGAAAGGTCAGACAAACTTAATTTGCATGCTTCCATCTGCGCCGGGGCCCTTGGGGACCCATGCAGCAATTCTTGAAAAGGCGTCTCCAATTCATCCCTGATTCGGACCGTCGGACAATGTCGGACAGTCATGCACTTCAAACAAACTCTCGCCCTCATCTCCATCCTTTAAGGGAGTTTGTGCTTGGTGAAAGCCTAGCAGAGCAGGCATTCCAGTTGGGTTGTCCCTGATCTCCGTTTAGCAGGTGTCCGTGCCGATTTTTGCGTCCTTGCGTCGATCGAGACTCCTTTTCGATTTCATCTGCAGGTGCTCCTGTGCACGACTTTCTTTCTGTTCACAATGGGGCACTGCATGGGGAAGCCGACCCCTGACAGATGCGAGTTGGACTTCAGCAAGAAGTTCCACACCTGGGAGTTTGTGTACGGAGAGGAGGACCCAGAGTCCCAATTCATCAGACTGCACGTGCCCAGATACGAGACTGCGGACTCCTACGAATGCCCCAAGCTGCCTGTGATCGTGCTTCTTCACGGCGGCTTCTGGCGCAAGAAGTACAACATTCGTGAGGGAAACACGACTCTAGAACGGCTGGTCCCCGCCTTCATCGAAAAAGGACTGGTCAGCCAGGTGTTGGAAGGAAAGAGGGACGGGTGCAAGGGTAGAAATTTGGTGGAGACATCTAGGGACTGAGAAAGATGGAGGTCACCCTTTCCGCCACGCCCACTAAAAAATCAGCGCAGGACTCACCACGTGAATGGCAATATTGATATCTCCCCTGCTTTCTCTGTACTTGCAGACCTCCCAACTTCCACTCTGCGTGGTGGAAGTCGAGTACAGACGTGTGGGCGAAAGGGGAGTCATTCCTGACGAACAAGAGGAAGATCTCACCGAGGGAGGATGGTCAGCCACGCTCTCCGGGACTTTATCTTGCGCAATTCTTTCTCCCCCTCCCCAACTGTCCCGTTTGCTTTTCCCTTTTCTACCTTTTTCTCATCATCCTTCTTTTTCCACCTTTGGCCTCTCTTTTGTCGTTCTCCACCCCTTTTTTTCCTCATGCCTTCTCGCACTGCTTTCCTTATGTAGTATGTACTTCGCGCACTTGCGTCTCTCCCCCCCTCTCCAGATTTGCACGGCTGCTCACGAACCGTGGGGTAATCATTTTGGCCAACTGATGTTTCTCTCTGAATTTTCGAGTCACCGAAGCCGAGCAACTGACGAATCAATCTGATGTGCTGCCTATCTGGTGTCTGCCTGCAGGCC